>SJYG01001717.1:21569-52115 GCA_006410535.1 Litocranius walleri | reverse complement strand
GAGACATGGGTCTCCCTGGAATTGCAGACTTTCCTTGAAGGAATAGAGTAGTTCTTATACTTTAAGTTGAGGAGCAATGAAAATGAATATTCTCTAGCAACAACCATACTAAGTGATTGAAATTTTTATTCCATAAACCTGAAATCTGCTAAGCTCTTAAGGTTATCATGAGGTTCAGTGAAGTTAAAGAATAAACATATTAAAATGCAAAATCATTTTTTATTGTTTTTTCTCTTGTCATTTCAGTTTCTGTGAACCAGCACCACTTAAGTGCTGTAATATCCTCCAGGAGAAAACAGATCATGTCCCACACATTGCTGCTCATGTGTTGTGTGTGTACCCCTGTGCTTGTATTTCCTCTTCTTTATTCCCTCCCCTTACCTGCTATTATGAATTTATTAAGAAACAGAGTTAAAACAGGATCTAACTTAACTGTAGCTGGAGGAAATCTCTCTGATCCTTGGGGCATAACGCATCTCACACACAACAGGAGTAACAGCTACAAAAGTATATATAGTGTTCCATATCTTAGTTCTCTACTTCTAGCATGTTACTTTTACTTACATTCACCAAATTTATAAAAATGTCTGAAAGTATCACAAGTTGTTGCAAAGTCTTAAATTTATCTGTTTTAACATGAATTTTTTAACATTGATATATCTTATCTGAATTTCACCTCCTTTAACTGTAGGTCTTGGAATTAATTTAAAATCTCATGTTTATATTTTCTTAATTTTTTTAAAATTGAACTCTAAGTTTAGTCTATTAAAAGATTTATATGAAGAAATTCTGTAATTCAAAAGAGCCATGCACCCCAAAGTTCATCACAGCACTATTTACAGTAGTCAAGACTTGGAAGTAACCTAAATGTCCATCAACAGATGAATAGGTGAAGAACATGTGCTCATATATTCAATGAAATATTAGTCATAAAAAATGAATAAAATAATGCCATTTGCAGTAACATGAATGGACATAGAGATTATCATACTGAGTAAAGTAACCCAGACAAAGACAAATATTATATGGTATTGTTAAATGAATTTATTTACAAAGCAGTAATAGACTCACTGTGGTGTTGGAGAAGATTCTTGCGAGTCTTTTGGACTGCAAGGAGATACAACCAGTCCATTCTGAAGGAGATCAGCCCTGGGATTTCTTTGGAAGGAATGATGCTAAAGCTGAAACTCCAGTACTCTGGACACCTCATGCAAAGACTTGACTCATTGGAAAAGACTCTGATGCTAGGAGTGATTGGGGGTTAGGAGGAGAAGGGGATGAGATGGCTGGATGGCATCATGGACTCGATGGATGTGAGTCTGAGTGAACTCTGGGAGATGGTGATGAACAGGGAGGCCTGGTGTGCTGTGATTCATGGGGTCACAAAGAGTCAGACATGACTGAGCGACTGAACTGAACTGAACTGAATAGACTCACAGACATAGAACACAATATTATGGCTAACCAAGAGGAAAGGCAAGGAGAGATAAGGAGGGATAAGTTAGGAGTTTGGGATTGATTTATATATATTGCTGCTGCTGCTGCTAAGTCACTTCAATTGTATCTGACTCTGTGCAACCCCATAGATGGCCTCCTACCAGGCTCCTCTATCCCTGGGATTCTCCAGGCAATAACACTGGAGTAGGTTGCCATTTCCTTCTCCAATGCATGAAAGTGAAAAGTAAAAGTGAAGTCGCTCAGTCGTGTCTGACTCTCAGCAATCCCATGGACTGCAACCTACCAGGCTCCTCTGTCCATGGGATTTTCCAGGCAAGAGTACTAGAGTGGGATGCCATTGTCTTCTCCTTATACAATGGCACCCCACTCCAGTACTTTTGCCTGGAAAATCCCATGGATGGAGGAGCCTGGTGGGCTGTAGTCCATGGGGTTGCGACTGAGTGATTTCCCTTTCCCTTTCTATATACACTACTAGATAAACAATAAGGACCCACCATATAGCACATGGAATTATACTCACTGTTTTATAGTAACCTATGTTGTGCTTAGTTGTTCAGTTGTGTTCAACTCTTGGTGACCCCTCTGGGCTATAGCCTGGCTCCTCTGTCCATGAGTATTCTCCAGGCAAGAATACTGGAGTGGATTGCCATACTCTCCTCCAGGAAATCTTTCAAACTCAGGGATCAAACCCAGATCCTCAAATTTCAGGTGCCATCTGAGCCACCAGGGAAACCTGTAATAACCTATAAAGGAATTGAAAGTTGCTTAGTCGTGTCTGATTCTTTGTGACCCCAAGGACTATAGAGTCCATGGAATCCTGAGGCCAGAATACTTTTCCTTCTCCAGAGGAACTTCTTAACCCAGGGATCAAACTCAAGTCTCCAGCATTGCAGGCAGATTTTTTACCAGCTGGGTCACAAGAGAAGCCCTATAAAGGAAAACAATCCAAAAATTTTATACACACACACACACACACACACATGCACTTGTATACACATATACACACACACTCATATATAAAGCTGAGTCCCTGTGCTGTACACTTGAAACTAACCCAACATTGCAAATCAACTATAGTTCAATAAAAAGACTAATGTGAGTGGAATGGGATGAGGTGGAAACAAAAGAGGAAAGAGCAAGCTAGCCCATAACCACTTTTTTGTGTGCACTCCAAAATCTGGACCTCTCAGAGGTGGTCACAGAGTTATACCTGGAAGAGGAGAGGGAGGAAGTAGACAGAGGTGACCTGGAGGATAAAAGGGGGAGATTAAAAGGATGGATACAGGCCCGGCCAGTAACCAGTTCCCTGAGTGTTCTCCACCTTCTGGAACACACAGAGATTCACAGAGTTGGGTAGGGAAGAGGAAGGGGAGGGAGGAGACAGAGGCCACCTGGTGGAGAAAAAAGAGAGTCCAAAGGAGGAGAGAGTGATCAAGCCAGTAATCTCGCCTTCATGTAACATTGGGTACTGAAGATTAGGTTTTTAAATGTACAAAATTGGCAACAAATTCCAAAATGCAAAGATTAAAATCTGGAGTAGAGATTGAAGTTTCAAAAATAAATTATTAAAAAAAGAAGAAGAAGGAGAAAAAATTTAAAAAAAAGAAAAAATAAAAGACTCCAGAATTATTAAAAGACAACAACTTTCACCACCAAAAAGACTATTAGAGTGTTTGCTTTAAAAATAGGGGGTTTTTATTGAAAAGTAATAATAGGTTATAAAAATAATAAATAGAGATATAGAAGACTTAATAATTTAAGAAAGTTTAGGAAAAAAAGATGAAAAAGAAAAGAAGAAAAAAAAGTTTCAAAAAAATTAAAAAAAATTTTCATACTTCCACATCAATCCCCCCCAAATTTGATCATAAAAGTAGTAAAGGTATATCTGGCGCTTTCTCTGGCGTTGTGGGCTGTGTGGGGTTGCTACCAAGGCAGTTCCCTCTGTTTGACTTCCTCTGTTTGCTGGTCTCTTCCATGTCTGATTTCCATCTTGACACATGGAGGGTGGTGGACTGGCCCCTGCTCGTGGATAACCGTCTGAGGCCTGCCCTAGGCTTCGTGCACCTCCCAGGTCTAAGCCACTCTGGCTAGGTGCTCAGGAAGCCCTCCGAGGCGCAGATTTGGTTGAGCCTGTGCTTTGTGCCATTCCCAGGTCTGAGTAGCTAGGGAGTTTGGCGAGCGCAATTGCTGCGACTTCTGGCCTTTCCGTGCTGCCTAATTTTCTGGGAGTGCCGCTGGGGCTCTTTCTCAGGCAGATGATGATTGTCCAGGGCCCCCCCCTTCCAGAAGTCTTAATTAGCAAAGAAACCTGCTTGCAATTTGGTAGGTAACGTCTCTCTTGAGCTGCGATTTCCCCCTTTCAGCACTTAAGGCTCTGGCTGCCTGTCACCGGAGGGGGATGGTCTGCAGCTGGCTATTTCCAATCCATCCTTTGTTCTGTGCACGGGCCTGTCGGTGTCTTATGTTCGAATGTTTCTCGTGTTAGCTATCCCACAGTCTGGTTTGCTAGTCCAAGATAGTTCATCTGGCCACACGCAGACTCGCTTCTGGCCATGTTATGACTCGATTCTAGAGAAGAGCCCTGCAGCCTGCATTTCCCACGGCCCAATTCTTAGAAAGCACTGTCACTGGCACCTCACGCTCCTCCCTGCCCAACCCCCACTTGCTGCTGTTGGATGCAGGTGTTTGCGCTGCTTGTCCGCTGGGGGTTTTACTGTTGAACTCGTAATCTGTTGGTTTTAATTATTTATTTATTTTTCCTTCCTGTTATGTTGCTCTCTGTGCTTCCAAGGCTCGCCACAGACTCTGCTGTGAGAATGTTTTCTGATGTTTGGAAACCTCTCTTTTTAAGAGTCTCTTCCTGGGATGGGATTCCCTTCCCAGGACAGGGCTCCCTCCCTACTTTCTTTGTCTCTTTTTTCATCTTTTATATTTATTATTTATTTTTATTATTTATTTTTATATTTTTGAAGCCAATGATGTGCTTTGCTAGATGCCTGATGTCCTCTGCCAGCAATCAGAAGTTGTTTTGTGGGGTTTACTCAGCATTGAAATGTTCTTTTGATGAAGTAGTGAGGGAGAAAGTGTTCTCCCCATCTTATTCCTCCACCATCTATTCTCCACCCCTGTTTGTTTGTTTGTTTTAAGGTGGTTTCCTGAAGTTTCCAACCAAACAACAACCATTATTTTGTTTTATTTCTCATGATTCAGATAGCTTCTGAAAATTTCTTTTGGAAATACCAGCAGGAGACAGCTACTTAAACAATTTGACATCAGTTCATATTTATAAACTTCAGTGACCATTTGCCTGGACCATTTATTTGGGATATATAAATGAGGAGTGACAGAAACTCTGGCTAGTATGGGTAACCAGTTTTTAAAAGTTCCTATTTCCATTATGCTATGCTATGTTAAACCACCCCAAACTGTTTCTCTTACCAAGATAATGTGTCATCCAAAATGGAAGAAAATTACTAAGCTTAAGAGAATTTGTGTATGCATTTATATTTTTCTAATTTAAAAAAGTACATTCCATACTTAAAAAAAAAAAGAAAGAAAAAAAAAAGTACATTGTCCTGGTTGTTAATTTTATATAATGAGTTCCAAAAGCAGAATAGAAATAATGAACTAAGGGATGGCACTTTTATTAAAATATTTATCTACATAGAACAATCTTTGCACTCTCTCCACTTATTACTTGACTGGATAACATTTCTTCTTCCTGCTTACCTGTTTATTATTATTAACATTTTTTTAGACTCAGATTCTAACACTAGCTTCAGGGTGACAATGATTCTATGCCTCTATGAAAAGTTAAAAAGGAGTTGATGATTGCAGTTATTATATATAAAAACATTAAATACAGTGCAATATAAAATTTCATAAAAGACTCAAATACTTCTCTGCTTTTGATTTAGATGACTCAACTTCAAATCAGATAGGCAGAGCAGTTTAATAAGCAGCCTTCAGAGCAAACACACTATAAAATTCACTGTTTCAGTCTCCCAGAAAATTCATACTATTGGTTTTAAAAGCTCTTCTGACTCCCAAATCAAATTGCTTTTGAAAGTTCAGATAAGTTTTTTCACAACTCAGAGGCTTCAAAATAATGATGAAATGATGAAGAGGGGCAGAAGAAAAATATAGGTATACCACGGTTTGTTTTTCTTTCATATATACCAGCATATATTGATTAGGTACATACACCTAATTTGTCAAAAAGATCTTTCTCCTGGAATTTTTGGTAGCCAAAAATGGATGTGATTTGTGATTTTTTAGATTTTCTTCGATGTAGTTTGTAAGTGCTATAGTAATAGGATATGGAAGTCAAAATTATGAAACTGTCCTTTTAAATTAAAATACTCTTAATATTAATATTGAAACCAAAAGTCAGACAATTATGGTTAGCAGAGTCCTTGATAGAACAGAAATCAATGTTTTTAATGTAACTGATTTAATGCCTTGTAGAAATCTGTATTTAAGTTTGTAGATAGAAAAATTGTATTTATTCATTAACCTTGTAATTTTTAGCAAGGTTGAAAACTGATCTTTTGAAAATTGGTTGATTCAGTTATTACAAATAGCTGAATCGATCAACCAATAAAATACCACTCATATTATCTTGGTATTGGAAGAAATGCTTAATGTCATTTTACCAAGGATTAATTGTAGTGAAAATTTAAAATTTTATTAAATTTTAATTTATTTAAAATTTAAAATTTTATTAAATTTTAATTTATTAAATTAAATACATTATTAAAACACTCTACAGACTTTTCATTTTTGCTTAATAAATCGAGACATGGGTCTCCCTGGAATTGCAGACTCTCCTTGAAGGAATAGAGTAGTTCTTATACTTTAAGTTGAGGAGCAATGAAAATGAATATTCTCTAGCAACAACCATACTAAGTGATTGAAATTCTTATTCCATAAACCTGAACTCTGCATTTGTACAAGCTCTTAAGGTTATCATGAGGTTCAGTGAAGTTAAAGAATAAACATATTAAAATGCAAAATCATTTTTTATTGTTTTTTCTCTTGTCATTTCAGTTTCTGTGAACCAGCACCACTTAAGTGCTGTAATATCCTCCAGGAGAAAACAGATCATGTCCCACACATTGCTGCTCATGTGTTGTGTGTGTACCCCTGTGCTTGTATTTCCTCTTCTTTATTCCCTCCCCTCTACCTGCTATTATGAATTTATTAAGAAACAGAGTTAAAACAGGATCTAACTTAACTGTAGCTGGAGGAAATCTCTCTGATCCTTGGGGCATAACACATCTCACACACAACAGGAGTAACAGCTACAAAAGTATATATAGTGTTCCATATCTTAGTTCTCTACTTCTAGCATGTTACTTTTACTTACATTCACCAAATTTCTAAAAATGTCTGAAAGTATCACAAGTTGTTGCAAAGTCTTAAATTTATCTCTTTTAACATGAATTTTTTAACATTGATATATCTTATCTGAATTTCACCTCCTTTAACTGTAGGTCTTTGAATTAATTTAAAATCTCATGTTTATATTTTCTTAATTTTTTAAAATTGAACTCTAAGTTTAGTCTATTAAAAGATTTATATGAAGGAATTCTGTAATTCAAAAGAGCCATGCACCCCAAAGTTCATCACAGCACTATTTACAGTAGTCAAGACTTGGAAGCAACCTAAATGTCCATCAACAGATGAATAGGTGGAGAACATGTGGTACATATATTCAATGAGATATTAGTCATAAAAAATGAATAAAATAATGCCATTTGCAGTAACATGAATGGACATAGAGATTATCATATTGAGTAAAGTAACCCAAAGACAAATATTATATGGTATTGTTAAGTGAACTTATTTACAAAGCAGTAATAGACTCACTGTGATGTTGGAGAAGACTCTTGCGAGTCTTTTGGACTGCAAGGAGATACAACCAGTCCATCCCGAAGGAGATCAGGCCTGGGATTTCTTTGGAAGGAATGATGTTAAAGCTGAAACTCCAGTACTCTGGCCACCTCATGCAAAGACTTGACTCACTGGAAAAGACTCTGATGCTGGGAGGGATTGGGGGTTAGGAGGAGAAGGGGATGAGATGGCTGGATGGCATCATGGACTCGATGGATGTGAGTCTGAGTAAACTCCGGGAGATGGTGATGAACAGGGAGGCCTGGTGTGCTGTGATTCATGGGGTCACAAAGAGTCGGACATGACTGAGCGACTGAACTGAACTGAACTGTATAGACTCACAGACATAGAACACAATATTATGGCTAACCAAGGGGAAAGGCAAGGAGAGATAAGGAGGATAAGTTAGGAGTTTGGGATTGATTTATATATATTGCTGCTGCTGCTGCTAAGTCACTTCAATTGTATCTGACTCTGTGTAATCCCACAGACGGCCTCTTACCAGGCTCCTCTATCCCTGGGATTCTCCAGGCAATAACACTGGAGTAAGTTGCCATTTCCTTCTCCAATGCATGAAAGTGAAAAGTAAAAGTGAAGTCGCTCAGTCATGTCCGACTCTCAGCAACCCCATGGACTGCAGCCTACCAGGCTCCTCTGTCCATGGGATTTTCCAGGCAAGAGTACTAGAGTGGGGTGCCATTGCCTTCTCCTTATACAATGGCACCCCACTCCAGTACTTTTGCCTGGAAAATCCCATGGATGGAGGAGCCTGGTGGGCTGCAGTCCATGGGGTCGCGACTGAGTGACCTTTCCCTTTCTATATACACTACTATACATAAAAGAGATAAACAATAAGGACCCACCACATAGCACATGGAATTATACTCACTGTTTTATAGTAACCTATGTTGTGCTTAGTTGTTCAGTTGTGTGCAACTCTTGGTGACCCCTTTGGGCTATAGCCTGGCTCCTCTGTCCATGAGGATTCTCCAGGCAAGAATACTGGAGTGGATTACCATACTCTCCTCCAGGAAATCTTTCAAACTCAGGGATCAAACCCAGATCCTCAAATTCCAGGTGCCATCTGAGCCACCAGGGAAACCTGTAATAACCTATAAAGGAATTGAAAGTTGCTTAGTTGTGTCTGATTCTTTGTGACCCCAAGGACTATAGAGTCCATGGAATCCTCAGGCCAGAATACTTTTCCTTCTCCAGAGGAACTTCCTAACCCAGGGATCAAACTCAAGTCTCCAGCATTGCAGGCAGATTTTTCACCAGCTGGGTCACAAGGGAAGCCCTATAAAGGAAAACAATCCAAAAATTTTTTACACACACACACACACACACATACACACACACACGCACTTGTATACACATATACACACACACTCATATATAAAGCTGTATAAAGCTGAGTCCCTGTGCTGTACACTTGAAACTAACCCAACATTGCAAATCAACTATAGTTCAATAAAAAGACTAATTTTTATAATTAATGCCTTTTTAATCTTTAAAGATTTTTTTATCCTACATGTTTTCTATAATTTTCCAACATGTTATTCTCCCTTTCTAGTTAAAAAATGCTTTTCCATCTTTTATGTTTTCCTTTTATGTGTACACACTAATTTTTTTGGTCCATGTTTTGTATGTTGGTCTGTTTCTAATTAAGGATGGCAAGGAAGAACACCACAGCAGTAGTGGTCAAGAAGACAGCTGACACTGTGAATTAGGAAGTCTTTCTTTCCTCAGGTTTTCTCAGCACATAGCTCTTTGGTTTTTATTTTGTGGTTTTGCAAACAACACTATACTTTTAAATATCACTATGATTCTGGAGTCTTACTATTCATCCCTGCACAACTGTATTTCTTCTTGAAATTATAACTTCTGTTTATTAATTAAGTGATTTTTTCCAGATATTTTAGCCAGCCTAATTATTACAAATACAGCAACATAGATAATCTCCATTCTCATCAATAAGAACAATGAAGATTGTAAAAGTCAATAGTAACTAAAAAGGTCTTGCATGCAAAGTATTTAAAGAAATATTCTATCAAACATTCAATCAAAGAGGTCACCAATGTTATTTAAATGATGAGACCTCTCGAGAGGGAAGAGAGACAAGTCTAGACAAGTTTGGTGGGTTTTTTTTTTTTTTTTGGTAGCTTAGTGAAGAAACGATTCAGCATGTTGAGCTGAATCAAGAGGAGATTAGGCTGACTACAGTTGCTGAGCTTAGGAGAATCCGTAATATTCATGAGGATCAGGAACTTCCATTGTCACATGACTGCTAGTGTCTTCTACCCCATCCGTGTACACAAGTGAACAGTTATGGAGCAGCGTGTCTTTCGGTTGTGATACTGGTCATTGTTTCTGCAGACTATCTGTGAGTACTGAAAATCTGGGACTTTATGTTTACCGATTTATTATTAGTAACTTTTTTTTTTTTGCAAATAAACCTATTCTGTATCTGCATTCTATAATGCTAATGGTACATGCTCTGACCCATTTATAGTGAAAGTGAAGTAGCTCAGTCGTGTCAGACTCTTTGCGACCCCATGGACTGTAGCCTACCAGGCTCCTCTGTCCATGGGATTTTCCAGGCAATAGTCCTGGAGTGGCTTGCCATTTCCTTCTCCAGGGGATCTTCCCAACCCAGGGATCGAACCCGGATCTCCTGAATTGGCGGCACACGCCTTACCATCTGAGCCACCAGGGAAGTCCGACCCATTTATACAGATGAAAAGAAATGATGAACTTGTCTAAGACTGAAGAGCTAAGCCCAGCCCATCAGAGTACAGGTGAGACCAGTCGGGACCTGAAATCCACAAGGTACAAAGTCTTAGGCTCCAATGACTTGTCAAATATTTTCATAGAAGGTAGGATAGTAAAGCAGAACTGGAGACTGAGTTTCTAATAGGCCATATATTGGCAACTTCTGAGAAAGAAACACAGTCCCTGATGAATAAAAAAAGCAATTGAAACTGCCTCCATCAAGTAGGTTAAAAGTCTATCACCCTGTGGCAGAGTGCTGGGCATTTCCCAGAATGCAGCGGTATACCTGCTACTGCTCCTGTCCCTGTAGGACTCTTCCAATAAGAGCCACACCTGGATTATATGCTGTATAAGCATCCGCTACTGTTTATTTAGCACAAATACCCCAAAACGTATTTACCAACACTTTAATTCAGTCCGTGCTTCTAGTTATCAAAGTCTGAAGTGAACATGTGACAGTGAAAAGTTAGTACTGTAAATAACTGAGAATTCATGCATTAAAATGCTACAAAGATATTAAAGTAATATTAATGACACATGCTCATTGGACTCTAAGTAAAATCAATTTCTACAAAGAAGAGTATTAGACAGAAAACTGTTCTTTGTTTTATGAGTCTATTTGCATAAAGTAATTACAGAGAATTATCTACCCAAATATTAACACTTGTCTATGTACAAATTTCCATTTTATCTGAATTTTACAATATTTCACAATAAGCATGGAATACTAAAAGAAGCTGATAGCATAAATTCCTAATGGTAATTTAGCAATTATATATTTTTAGGGCATTCACTTTCCTGGTAAGCCTAACATTATTCCAGTTTTAGCAGTTAAAGTCCCAAGAAACTTCATCAACTCTAGGCAAATGAGGTGGTTGGTTACCCTAACAACTAGCACATCACTATTAATAAACATTTCAGGTACACAGAAGACACTTAATAAATACATGTTGAATAACTTACTGCTAAGTTATTAAAATAATTATCTCTGGAAACTGAAACATGATCAGAAATAGATGAAAGAAACCCTAGTTAAGACCAGACATTAGTGTAACATAGCTATCACAAATTTGGGGATTAGCCAAAAATTTTGTTTGGGAGTTTCTGTAATGTCTTAAGTAAACATTTGAACTGTTTGGCCAGCCTGATACATTACTTTTGCCAGCTTATCTTGCAAGGTGAACTCTGACTGTGTGGTTGAGTTTGGGGTAATAAAATTTGAACATTAGTGATGTGCTCCATGCTGGATCCTGGCCCATACAATCCTTATATAAATTCTGCTGTTTTTTATTGCTCCACATTTTGGAGAGAGAAAGTGTCTAGTAGCTAGAGCAGAGTATCTGGCTAAGCAGAAGGCCTTGAAGTTACAGATAATGGCCAAGCCTAGGTTGGAGGGAATAATAGTCCCTGAATGACTATACAAAACGTAACAAGCATATAAAAAACAAAATAGTAGACTCTACATGAGAAAAAAAATAAATTTTATTAACTTTTGTCACTGAACTTTAGGGCTGAATTCAGAAACAAAAGTTATTTATCTAATTCAGTAACCATGTTACATATTATCAATTGTTTGTTACATATGTTCTTTAAACTATGTACTTTTCACAAAAATGTATATTCATCCATTCTTAATAAGTCATTCTTTTCACTACTTAAAAAATATATGTTCATTAACTAAGGTTAAGTAGTTTTTTCACAATAAAATCCTAAACTTAAAGCTTTGTACAGCACAGAAAAAAAAACAAAAACAAAATGAAAAGGCAACCCTCACAATGTGGGGAAAATTGCAAATGAAGCAATGGACAAGGGGTTAATCTTCAAAATAAACCATTGATGCAGTTCAATGTAAAAAAAAAAAAACTCAAAAAATGGGTGGAAGATCTAAATAGACATTTATCCAAAGAAGACAACAAATGGCTAAAAAAAAGAACATCGTTAATTATTTTTAAAAATTCATATCAAAACTACAATGAATATTGCCTCAAACTAGTCAGTATGGCCATTATAAAAAAAAATCTATAAACAATAAAAGGTGAAGAGGATGTGGAGAAAAGGAATCCTCCTACCCTGTTGGTAAGAATGTAAATTAGTGCAACCATTATGGAGAACGGTATAGAAGTTCATTAAAAAACTAATAATAGAGCTATCATATGACCCAGCAATCCCACTCCTGGACATATTTCCAGAGAAAACAGTAATTCAAAAAGATACATGCACCCAAATGTTCACTGCAGCCCTGTTTACAATAGCCAGGACATGGAAGCAACTGAAATGTCCATCAACAGATGAATGGTTACAAACGTTGTGGTACTAAATACAGAGGAATATTAGTCATAATAAAGAATGAATTAATGCCATTTACAGCAACATGGATGCACCTAGAGATTGTCATACTGAATGAAGCAAGTTAGACAAAGAAAAAAAATATCATGTGCCAGCATTTATACATGGGATCTAAAACAAAGGTTACAAATGAACAAATCCACCTGACAGTAACAGAGTCAGATGTAGAAGATAAACCCATGGTTACCAGCAAGTAAGGGGTGGGAGGATATGTTGGAAGATTGAAATTGACATATATACACTAATACACACTATACACAAAGTAGGGCATCCCAAGTGATGCAGTGGTAAAGAATCCATGTGCCAATGCAGGAGACACAGGTTTAATCTCTGGGTTGGAAAGGTACACTGGAGGAGGAAATGGAAACTCACTCCACTATTCTTGCCTGGAAAATCCCATGAACAGAGCAGGGGATCCTGGCATGCTGCAGTCCATGAGATTGCAAGAATTCAGACATGACTTAGCAACTGGGCACACATACATAAAATAGATAGCTAACAAGGACCTACTGCATAGCACAGAGAACTCTACTCAATATTCTGTAATGCATTATAGAGGAAAAGAATCTGAAAAAGAATCAGTTAAGTTCAGTTCAGTTGCTCAGTCATGTCCAACTCTTTGCAACCCCATGGACTGCAGCACACCAGGCTTCCCTGTCCATCATCAACTACTAGAGCTTGCTCAAACTCAGGTCCATTGAGTCGGTGATGCCATCCCACCATCTCATCCTCTCCAGTCCCCTTCTCTTCCTGCCTTCAATATTTCCCAGCATCAGGGACTTCTCCAATAAGTCATCTGTTTACATCAGGTGGCCAAAGTACTGGAGTTTCAGCTTCAGCATTGGTCCTTCCAATGAATATTCAGGGTTGATTTCCTTTAGGATTGACTGGTTTAATCTCCTTGCTGTCCAAAGGACTCTTAAGAGTCTTCTCCAACACCACAGTTCAAAAGCATCAATTTTTTCAGCACTCAGCTTTCTTTATGGTTCAACTGAAAACTTCACATTCAAAAAACTAAGATCATGGCATCCAGTCCCATCTCTTCATGGCAAATAGATGGGGAAACAATGGAAACAGTGACAGACTTCATTTTCTCAGGCTCAAAAATCACTGCAGATGGTGAATGCAGCCATGATATTAAAATACATTGCTCCTTGGAAGAACAGTTATGACAAATCTAGATAGCATATTAAAAAGCAGAGGCATTTATTTTGCCAACAAACGTCCATATAGTAAAAGCTATGATTTTTCTTGTAGTCATATATGGATGTGAGATTTGGACCATGAAAAAGTGGCTATACGTATACGTATAACTGATTCACTTTGCTGTATAACATTCACTTTTCTGTACACCTGAAACTAACACAACACTATAAATGAAGTATATTCCAATAAAATTTTTAAAAATCCTAGTGAAATTTCTGATTGTCTAAGCAAGTCAGGAAAGCATTACTTTTTACTCTTGCCAGTGATGTTTCATAAGAACTATTAACAAATAGGCATGATACATCTTACAAACAAACAAATATGGACATGCTTACTCACAAACACAAATAAGTTTTTTCATTTATATACAAAGCTAGAGAAGTTTCTGAGCTTTTACTGAATTTATACTTATAGGATTACTAGAACTTGCCATTGTCTTAGTAACTGGATTTCCTAATTACAATATTTATTTTCAACTGAAATATGTGACCTATGACAAGTTTACAAGCCTTGAGAGTTAGTATTTTCTTTATCTGTTTTTACGTTTTTCAGTTCAGTTCAGTTCAGTTCAGTCGCTCAGTCGTGTCTGAATCTTTTTGACCCCATGAATCACAGCACGCCAGGCCTCCCTGTCCATCATCAACTCCAAGAGTTCACTCAGACTCACGTCCATCGAGTCAGTGATGCCATCCAGCCATCTCATCCTCTGTCGTCCCCTTCTCCTGCTGCCCCCAATCCCTCCCAGCATCAGAGTTTTTTCCGGTGCGTCAACCCTTCGCATGAGGTGGCCAAAGTACTGGAGTTTCAGCTTCAACATCATTCTCTCCAAAGAAATCCCAGGCCTGATCTTCGGAATGGACTGGTTGGATCTCCTTGCAGTCCAAGGGACACTCAAGAGTCTTCTCTGACTCACAGTTCAAAAACATCAATTCTTTGGTGCTCAGCTTTCTTCACAGTCAAACTCTTGCATCCATATATGACCACTGAAAAAAACATAGCCTTGACTAAATGGACCTTTGTTGGCAAAGTAATGTCTCTGCTTTTCAGTATGCTATCTATGTTGGTCATAACTTTTCTTCCAAGGAGTAAGCATCTTTTAATTTCATGGCTTCAGTCACCATCTGCAGTGATTTTGGAGCCCAAAAAGATAAAGTCTGGCACTGTTTCTACTGTTTCCCCATCTATTTCAAAAAATGAAATTATATAGCTCTGTATCATTATTTCTAGGGCTTTCCTGGAGGCTCAGGGGTAAAGAATCAGTCTGCTAAGCAAGAGACTTGGGTTAGATTTTCGGGTCAGGAAGTTCCCCAGTAGATAAATGGCAACTCACCCCAGTATTTTTGCCTGGGAAATACCATAGACAGAGAAGCCTGACAGGCTACAGTCAATGGGGTTGCAAGGAGTCACACATGACTGAATAACTAAACAACACATTTTTAATTCTACATGTCCATAAAACCGGCCTTGTAAACACATTTTAATTTAACAATGAGAGATTAATTTAGGTTTATGTTCAGAGTATAAGATATACACCTTATCTGCCCAGTTAGATCAATGTAAAAAGTTAGCCAGGATAATTTGTGCAGATTTTATCTAATGATATGCATAAATCCCATGGATTCTGGGATTTTTAAATGTTTATACCATGGCCCATTTAAAAAGAGTGCCTATATTATTTACATCATGATAAGTTAAATGAAAAAATTTAAATGATCCACCTTGCTATCTATATATGCTAACATAGGTGCTGAACTGAATGACTCCTCTTTTTGCGTGTCACTAGAATTTAATGTTAAGATTTGATTTCCATAAAGGCTCACCATTTTGCCCTTTGTCAAGTTCTCTGCCTATAAAGTTGTCTGCCTCATTTCCATAAGAAAAAAGAATGTGCTTTTAAAATTTAACTAGAATTTCTTAAGGGCAAAAAGTAAAAATAACTGTTAACTGTGGCTTTCTAAATGGCTAGATTTCCAGCATGCAATGATTGATTGCTCAAAAAATATAACTTTTTATATATTATTCTCCTTTTTGTTAGTTTATCATTGTTTTTAATGATTGAAGTTAAAGAAAATGTTTGATAAGTAGTGATTTTCAAATCTGAGGTTTAATCAAATGTTTTAATCAAGCAAAATTGAACCCAGTGCAATAATAATCATGATGAATAACTTTACAAATATAACCATAGTTATATTATTTTTATGTAAATATACACCCTATATTTACCAGTGACAGTAGTCTCTCAGTGGTTTGCCAGTCTTTGTGACTTCATGGACTGTAGCTCACCAGCCTTCATCTAACCATGAAATTCTCCAGGCAAAAATAGTGGAGAGGGAAGCCAAAAATATTGGTAGTAAGATCATTTTCCAGGAGATTTCCCCAACCTAGGGAACAAAATTGGGTCTCTTGCATTGCAGATAGATTCTTAACCATCTGAACCACCAGTTCATATCAGGTAAGTCATTCAGTCATGTCCAACTATTTGTGAGCCCATGGACTGCATCATGCCAGGATTCCCTGTCCATCACCAACCCCCAGAGCCTGCTCAAACTCATGTCCATTGAGTCAGTGATGCAATCCAACCATCTCATCCTCTGTCATCCCCTTCTCCTCCCACCCTCTATATTTCCCAGCATCATGGTCTTTTCAAATGAGTCAGATCTTCACACCAGGTGGACAAATTATTGAAGTTTCAGCTTCAGCATCAGCCCTTCTAATGAATATTCAGGACTGATTTCCTTGAGGATTGAGTAGTTTGATCTCCTTGTAGTCCATGGTACTCTCAAGAGTCTTCTCCAACATCACAGTTCAAAAGCATAAGTTCTTTAGTGATAACTTTCTTTAGAGTCCAAATCTCACATCAGTACGTGACTACTGGAAAAACCACAGCTTTGACTAGATAGATCTTTGTTGGCAAGGTCCAGCAGGGGACCTTGAGTTACCAGGAAAATCCATGTTGACCAGAAGAAACAACTTAAATTACTTGTAGTCTATAATAAGAAAACCAAATTTAGAGAAAAACTTACAAATCCGAGGTCAGAATTTGCCTTCATAGAGGGTGATTTCATTAAATGTATGAATTCTTAACCTGGTCTACATAACAGAGTCTATCTTATACCATTGGCTTATTTGTAAGTACATATGGTAAATAATTATTTTAAATGATTAAAAAGTATATCATTTACATCACCATTTATGATACATTTCTTTAGCACATTTACAATACTTCATATAGGAATTCATTTCAGTTGACCGCTCTTGTCCAACTCTTTGTGACCCCATGGACTACAGCATGCCAGGCTTCACTGTCCATCACCAACTCTTGGAGACATCTCAAACTCATGTCCATCGAGTCAATGATGCCATTCAACCACCTTATCCTCTGTTGTCCCCTTATCCCACCTTCAATCTTTCCCAGCATCAGAGTCTTTTTCAATGAGTCAGCCTTTGCATCAGGTGGCCATGTACTGGAGTTTTAGCTTCAGCATCAGTACTTCCAATGCATATTCAGGACTAACTTCCTTTAGGAGTGACTGGTTAGATCTCCTTATAGTCAGTCCAAGGGACTCTCAAGTCTTCTCCAACACCACGGTTCAAAAGCATTGATTCTTCAGCACTCAACTTTCTTTATAGTTCAAATATCACATCTATACAAGACTACAGGAAAAAACAGCTTTGACTACATGGACCTTTGTTGGCAAGGTAATGTCTCTGCCTTTTTAATATGCTGTCTAGGTTGGTCATAGCTTTTCTTCCAAGGAACAAGCATCTTTTAATGCCATGACTGCAGTCATGCAGAGATTCTGAAGTCCAAAAAAATAAATTATCTCACTCTTTCCACGGTTTCCCCATCTGTTTGCCATGATATGATGTGATCGGATGTCATGATCTAAGTTTTCTGAATGTTGAGTTTTAGTCAAATTTTCACTCTCCTCTTTCATTTTCATCAAAAGTCTCTTTAGTTCTTCTTTGCTTTCTGCTATTAGGATGGTGTCATGTGCATATCTGAGATTACTGATATTTCTCCCAGTAATCCTGATTCGAGCTTGTGTTTCATCCATTCTGGCATTTTACATGATTTACTTTGCATATAAGTTAAATAAATAAGCAGGATGACAATATTCAGGCTTGATGTACTCCTTTTCTGATATGGAAACAGTCTGTTATCCCAGCTCCAGTTCTAAATGTTGTGTCTGGACTTGCATACTGATTCTTCAGGAACAAGTCAGGTAGTCTGGTATTCCCATCTCTTGAAGAATTTTCTATAGTTTGTTATGATCCACAAAGTCAAAGACTTTGGTATAGTTAATTAAGCAAAGTGAAAGTGAAGTCATTCAGTTGTGTCCAACTCTTTGCAACCCCATGGACTGCAGCCTACCAGGCTCCTCTGCCCTGGGGTTTTCCAGGCAAGAGTACTAGAGTGGGTTGACATTTCTTTCTCCAATGCATGAAAGTGAAAGTGAAGTCGCTCAGCTGTGTCCGACTCCTAGCGACCACATGGACTGCAGCCTACCAGGCTCCTCTGCCCATGGGGTTTTCCAGGCGAGAGTACTGGAGTGGGTTGCCATTGCCTTCTCCAAATTAAGCAAAAGTAGATGTCTTTCTGGAACTCTATTGCTTTTTGGATGATCCAGAGGATGTTGGCAATTTGATGTCTGATTCCTCTGCCATTTCTAAATCCAGCTTGGACATCTGGAAATTCTTGGTTCACAGACTATTGAAGCCTAGCTTGGATAATTTTGAGCATTACTTTGTTAGCTTCTGAAATGAACAGAATTGTGTAGTACTTTGAACATTCTTTGGCATTGCGTTTCCTTGGGATTGGAATGAACACTGTGACATTTTCTAGTACTGTGGTCACTGATGAGCTTTCCAAATTTGCTGGCATATTGAGTGCAGCATTTTCACAGCATCATCCTTTAAGATTTAAAGTAGCACAACTGGGATTCCATCATCCCCACTAGCTTTGTTTGTAGTAATGATTTCTAAGGCCCACTTGACTTAGCATTTCAGGATATCTGACTCTAGGGGAGTGATCACATCATTGTGGTTATCTGGGTCATGAAGCTATTTTTTGTATAGTATTTCTGTGTATTCTTGCCACCTCTTCGTAATATCTTCTGCTTCTATTAGGTCCATACCATTTCTGGCCTTTATTGTGCCTATCTTTGCATGAAATCTTCCCTTGGTATCTCTAATTTTCTTCAAGAGATTTCTAGTTTTTTCCATTCTATTTCCCTCTATTTATTTCCATCGATCACTGAGGAAGTCTTTCATATCTCTCCTTGCTATTCTTTGGAACACTGCATTTAAACGGGTATACCTTTCCTTTTCTCCTTTACCTTTAGCTTCTCTTCTATTCTCTTCTCAGCTATTTGTAATGCCTCTTCAGACAACTATTGTGCCTTTCTGAATTTTTTCCCCACCTTGGGGATAGTCTTGATCACTGTCTTTTGTAAAATGTTATGAATCTCTGTCCATAGTTCTTCAGGCACTCTATCAGATATAATCAACTGAATCTATTTGTCATTTCCACTATAAGGGATTTGATTTAGGTCATACTTGAATGGTCTAGTGGTTTCCCCTACTTTCTTCAATTTAAGTCTGAATTTAGCAATAGCAAGTTCATGATCTGAGCCACAGTCAGATCCCAGTTTTGTTTTTGCTGACTTTATAGAGCTTTGCTATCTTTAGCTGCAAAGAATATAATCAGTCTGATTTTGGTACTGACAGTCTAGTGGTGTCCATGTGTAGAATATTCTCTTGTGTTGTTGGAAGAGGGTGTTTGCTATGACCAATGTGTTCTTTTGGCAAAACTCTGTTAGCCTTTGACCTGCTTCATTTTGTACTCCAAGGCCAAATTTGCCTTGTACTCCGGGTATCTCTTGAATTCCTACTTTTGCTTTCCAGTCTCCTATAATGAAAAGGACATCTTTTTTGAGTGTCAGTTATAGAAGGTCTTGTAGGTCTTCATAGAACTGTTCAACTTCAGCTTCTTCAGCATTACTGGTCAGTTCATAGACTTGTATTACTGTGATACTGAATGGTTTGCCTTGAAAATGAACAGAGATCATTAGTTTTTTTTTTTTTTAATACTTTATTCTACATTACAGCACTGTATTTGTTTTGCCATACATTGACATGAATCAGCCACAGGTGTACATGATCTCCCAATGCCGAAGCCTTTGAGATCTCATCCAATTACTGCATTTCGGACTCTGTTGTTGAATATGATGGTTATTCCACTTCTTCTTTGGGATTCTTGCCCTCAGTAGTAAATATAATAGTGATCTATGTTAAATTCACCCATTCCAGTCCATTTCATTTCACTGATTCCCAAAAATTACAATGCTCACTTTTGCCATCTCCTATCTGACCACTTCCAATTAGCCTTGATTCATGGACTTAACATTCCAGGATTCTATTCAATACTTCTTTACAGTATTAGACTTTACTTCTATCACCAGTCACCTCCACAGCTGGGTGTCGCTTTTGATTTGGCTTCGTCTCTTCATTCTTTATGGAATTATTTCTCCACTGATCTCCAGTAGCATATGGGCATCTACCAACCTGGAGAGTTCATCTTTCAGTGTTCTAACTTTTTGCCTTTTCATACAGTTCATGCGGTTCTCAAGGCAAGAATGCTGAAGCTTTGACTAGATTGACCTTTGTTGGGAAAGTAATGTCTCCACTTTTTAATAAGCTGTATAGGTTGGTCATGACTTTTCTTCCAAAGAGAAAGCACTGTTTCCCCATCTATCTGCCATGAAGTGATGGGACCAGATGCCATGATCTTATTTCCTGAATGTTGAGTTTTAAGCCAATTTTTTCATTCTCTCCTCTTTCACTTTCATCAAGAGGATCATTAGTTCTTCTTTGCTTTCTGAAATAAGGGTGCTGTCATCTGCTTATCGGAGGTTGCTGGTATTTCTCCTGGCAAACTTGATTCCAGCTTGTGCTTCATCCAGCCCAACATTGTGAATGGTGTTATCTGCATATAAGTTAGGTAAACATGGTGACAATATGCAGCCTTGACTTAACCCTTTCCTAATTTGCAAGCCGTCTGTTCTAACTGCTGCTGCTTGACCTGTATACAGATTTCTCAGGAGGCAGGTAAGGAGGTCTGGTATTCCAATCTCTTAAAGAATTTTCCACAGTTTGTTGTGATCCACACAGTCAAAGGCTTTGGCAGAGTCAATAAAGCAAAAGTAGATGTTTTCCTGGAATTTTCTTGATTTTTCAATGATGCAACAGATGTGTAAAATTTTATCTGCGCTTCCTCTACCTTTTCTAAATCCAACTTGAACATCTGGAAGTTTACAGGTCACGTACAGTTGAAGCCTGGCTTAGAGAATTTTAAGCATTACTTTGCTAGTACGTCTTGAGAGTCCTTTGGACTACAAGGAGATCCAGCCAGTCCATTCTAAAGGAGATCAGCCCTGGGTGTTATTTGGAAGGAATGATGCTAAAGTTGAAACTCCAGAACTTTGGCCACCTCATGTGAAGAGATGACTCATTGGAAAAGACTGTGATGCTGGGAGGGATTGGGGGCAGGAGGGAAAGGAGACAACAGAGGATGAGATGGCTGGATGGCATCACCAGCACGATGGATGTGAGTGTGAGTGAAATCCAGGAGTTGGTGATGGACAGGGAGGCCTGGCATGCTGCAATTCATGGGGTCACAAAGAGTCGGACATGACTGAGAGACTGAACTGAACTGAAGTGAACTGAGGTGAGTTCAATTGTTCAATACTTTGAACATTCTTTGGCATTGCCTTTCTTTCCGGTTGGAATGAAAACTGACCTTTTCCAGTCTTGTGGCCACTGCTGAATTTTATAAATTTGCTGGCATATTGCGTGCAGCACGTTCACAGCACCATCTTTTAGGATTTGAAATAGCTCAACTCGAATTCCATCACCTCCACTAGCTTTGTTCTTAGTGATATTTTCTAAGGCCCACTTGACTTCACATTCCAGGATGTCTGGATCTATGTGAGTGATCACACTATCATGGTTATCTGGGTCATGAAGATCTTTTTTGTATAGTTCTTTTGTGTATTCTTGCCACCTCTTCTTATTATCTTCTGTTTCTATTAGGTCCATATCTATTCTATCCTTTATTGTACCCATCTTTTCATGAAATGTTCCCTTGGTATCTCCAATTTTCTTGAAGAGATTTCTAGTCTTTCCCATTCTATTGTTTTCCTCTAATTTTTTGCTTTGATCACTAAGGAAATCTTTTATATCTCCTTGCTATTCCTTGGAACTCTCTATTCAAATGGGTATCTTTCCTTTTCTCCTTTGCCTTTCACTTTTCTTCTTTTCTCAGCTATTTGTAAGGCCTCCTCAGACAACCATTTTGCTTTTTTTGCATTCCCCCCCCCGGGGGTGGTCTTGACCCTCCTGTACAATGTCATGAACCTCTGTCCATAGCTCTTCAGGCATTCTGTCTGTCAGATCTAACCTCTTGAATCTATTTGTCATTTCTACTGTATAATCGTAAGGGATTTGATTTAGGTCATACCTGAATTTTCAAGTGGTTTTCCCTAATTTCTTCCATTTAAGTCTGAATTGGCAATAATGAGTTCATGATCTGAGCCACAGTCAGCCCCCAGTCTTGTTTTTGCTGACTGTATAGAGCTTCCCCATCTTTGTTTGCAAAGGATATAATCAATCAGATTTTCAATATTAACTGTTGGGTGATGTCCATGTCCCTAAAAATGGTATGACATAATAATATTTAAATAGTTCCATGTCATTTGGAAACCTCAACTGGAATAGCCCATCAATGTATTGATTAAACTCTAGATCCGACATGTTGCAACTAAAACTCAGCACAGTCAAATACGTTGCTGTTTTGTCGCTAAGTCATGATTGACTCTTCAACCGCATGAACTATAGCCCATCAGTCTCCTTTGTCCATTGGATTTTCCAGGCAAGAATACTGGATTAGGTTGCCATTTCCTTCTTGAAGGAATCTTCCTGACCCAGGAATTGAACCCACATCCCTGTACTGGCAGGTGGGTTCTTTATCACTGAGCCAATAGGGAAGCCTAAAATAAATAAATAAATATTCAAAAAAGCAACTTTCTCATTTTCACTTTATAGTCATCCTGAAACTTGAGGGTTCTTAACTCCAGTGTAGTTTTTATTTTCGAAATTTCCCTATTTTTGAATTACTCTTAAATGTGCGATAGACCCGTTGCGCAGAGTCGGACACGACTGAAGTGACTTAGCAGCAGCATAACGGTCTTTAAAAATGGAAGCTGGAGACAAAAAGGTCAATATCAGAGTGATGCAATGTGAAAAATCTTCAATGGCCAGTTGTAACTTTGAAGATGGAAGAGGAACATAAGCCCCAAGTATGCATGCAACTTTTAGAAGCTGGAAGTGGCAAAAGTAACCTTGTTCTTTCCTCGAGGCGCTGGCAGGGAATATAATACTGCTGACACCTTGATATTAGGCCACTGAGACTCATTTTGGACTTCAGATAATCAAAACTTTAAGATAAAACACGTGTTATTTTAAGCCACAGACTTTGTGATAATTTGTTACAGCAGCAATGAGAAACTAATTCAGCAGGTTTACTTTCTTTTTCAAAGATATATATATATATTTTTTTTTTCAAATGTATGCATGCATGCATGCTAAGTTGCTTCAGTCGTGTTCAGCTCTGTGCAACTCTATAGACTAAAGTCTGACAGGCTCCTCTGTCTATGGGATTCTCCAGGCTAGAATACTGTAGTGGGTTACCATTTCTTCCTCTAGGGGATCTTCTTAACGCAGGGATTGAACTTACATCTCCTGGGTCTTCTGCATTGCACGTGGATTCTTTACCACTGAGCCACCAAGGAAGCTCTCAAATAATATTCATTATTAGTTAAAATATATTTCCCCCTTTCCTCCTTAAACTCTGTCTTCTTCTTCTGGGATTCCAAATTATGATATTAGTACAACTGATGCTAACCCACAACTCACTGGTGCTCTGTTCACTGTTATTTTTCTGTGTTTTAGTCTATTACTTCTCTGACATTTATTTGGCTAGTCTCTTTTATAATGTTCTTTAAATATAGTAATATATTTTTCTATAGTGTTCAATTTTCTTTAACCCATTCAGTGTACTTGTCATTTAAGATATATTTTTCACCACTGGTAATTTCATGTCTCTCCTCCCCAAGTTTCTGTTTCTGTCTGCTTTCTTAAATACATGGAGTATATTCACAATAGGAGTATTAATATCCATATCTGTCTTTTTTATCGTCTGCATTATTTCTATCTCTGTTCCTGTTGATTGATTTTTATTCTGTTTAGGGGTCTATTTTTTTTTACTTCTGTGGATGACTGGTGACTATTTCATTGGGTGCTAGCCATCTTGAATTTTACTCTGGTTGGTGCTAAATTTTGTTATGCTTCTTAAAATATTATTGATTTCATTCAAGTTTAATTTATTTTTAATATATTTAATTCTTTAAAAAGCTCTTTTTAAGCTTTTTTAGGGTAGGACCAGAGCACCCTTTGCTGCTGCTGCTGCTCAGTCACTTCAGTCGTGACTCCATCGACAGCAGCGCACTAGGCTCCTCTGTCCCTGGGATTCTCCAGGCAAGAATACTGGAGTGGGTTGCCACCCTTTACTCAAGTGTTAATTTTACACCTCAAGTAAAATAAAAATTTTTCTGAATATTCTATGAGATGCCACATGACTGAGGAGATTTTTCCTTTTTGGCTGATTGGAGCATGGCCTAGTCACCAAGTCATGTGAGTTCCAGGGACTCTCATGCTTACTTGTTTTCTGTGTTTCCCTCCCTGGCTGAGGAACTTTCTTTCCATTCATGCGCAGTTGAGAACTCTGCTCAAGACTCAAGTAGAAACTTAAATGCCGATCTCCTGGGCTCCATCTTGTTGCAGCCTCCTCATCTCCACTGTGTTGTCCTCTAAAAGTGACACGTCTAAGTCTCCTCAGCTCAGCAAGTCCACCAAGTTCTTTGTGAATTTTCCCTCTGTGTCTTGTAACATGGAAATTCTCTCTAGGCAAGAACCTGAACCAAAGGAGTGTTCACCAACTTCATGTCCTTTTTCCTCCAGAACCAATTTTCTCTGCTGCCTGGTTTCTAGTATTTGAAACTGCTTATCACACCTTTTTTAAAATGTCTATTTAATTTGGGGAAGGGCAAATCCAGCCCCTACTATCAAAACTGGTACTAGTGGCAAAAATTTGCCTGTCAATGCAAGAGACACAAGAGATGTGGATTCAGTCCTTGGGTTGGGAACATCCCCTGGAGTAAGAAATGGCAATCCAGTCTAGCATTCTTCCCTGAGAAATTCCATGGACCAGGAACCTGGTGGGCTATAGTCCATGGGGTCCAAAAGAGTTGGACTGAGCACTATTAGAACTGCATGGTGGCCAGAAACACAAATGCAGACTTTTATTTTTTCAATCTCTGTCCTCTGTTTATTCAGGAAGTATAAACTAGTTTTAAATAGCATAAATAGAATGAAACTAAAATAACAAATCTAAATGTCACCAAAAATCTTAATATGTACCAAAGCCAACATAATCCCATTTTAATAAAGGTCTAGATTAGAAAGGGGAAAAATGTACTGCTCCAGAGTAACACATATGTGCTGATTTATTTTACAGATATATTAATAAGCCCCAGGGGTACATCTGTTTCCCAAGAAGAGCAGAAATGACATATAGTGACATATTAAGAAACACTGAATTATGAATGAAAGAAGAGTTCATTGAAGAGTTCACTTATTCTCCAAATAATTTAAAACATGTCTATGTAAATACAGAAATTCTATTAATATTATTATCTAGAATTAGACATCTAGTGGGAACAATCAACACCATTATATTATTTTGCAATTTTAATCATCACCATGTATAAGATAAACCTACTATGATAGCTATTTTTACATTAAAATAAACATATGAACAAAATAAACATCAATTGTAAACAGTGTTTAAAACATTTTTAAACTATAGGGCTATATCTTTTATAAGGAATATGAGGGCAAATCACTACTTAAGTGATTTTATTAACAAATAAAGTTAAAAGAAAAACTAAGCTTCAATTTTTAAGTTGTGTTAAATACAATTATTACATTGACTCAGGTAGTAATATCACCAATAAGATAATCTTACAAAAATGACACATTACCTTTTCAGTTACCTCCCTTCTATCTTATCTGACTTGTATAATTAAAAGGTTATAGAAATTTATAAACTCAGGAATTAGCAGTGCAGACAGGAAAGTATAATTGTATATGAGATTTTTTTCTATGAATATTAACATACAAATTGTTCCTAGAGATTAAGAAAACACCAACTTGTTGGAGTCTGTCTATATTCTTCATTATGACTATTATATAAACCAAAACGAAGAGATGATCAGACTAAATCACTGGTCTTCCCTGGTGGCTCAGAAGGAAAAGAATCTACCTGCAATGCAGGAGAACTGGCTTTGAACCCTGGGTCATGAAGATCCTCTGGAGAAAGAAATGGTAAGCCACTCCCGTGTTCTTTCCTGAAGAATTCCATGGACAGAGGAGGCTGATGGGCTCCAGTCCATGGGATTGCAGAGAGTCGGACATGACTGAGCGACCAACACACACACACACATTCTAGCCACTGGAACTATAAGTATAGCCAGTTTATTGACTATTTGAACAAAAAAACAAAGGGCTGTAAATATAATGGTGTACTGAAACAACATGAATGATTTATCTCTATAGATTTCCAATGTTTTGAAAATATCTACACTTTTTCCAAGTATTGAATAGTGGTATAAATCAATCATCAGTGTAGGAAGAGGAAATTATTCTTATCATAGATCTTAATGATGATTAGCCTTTTTCTTTTTTATGTCCTCTTTTTTCCTGTGCTTGAAAATCTGTATTTTCAGATGAATTCTAAATATATTCACTAAAGGCAAGTATTTGTGCTTTCAGACTGCTTGAAATAAAATTAGTAAAATGAATATGGAAATTCTGAGGGGGAAAGTGTGGAAGAATGAGGAGGAATGAGTCCACACAAAAAATACAAGATATTCTCAAACCTGAATATTCTTTAGAGAGTGATATTTCTCTTTTCCTTGCAATATATGATTTATGCAATATCTGTTTATAACTATTATAGTATTTATTAAGAGATGGTAATACCAGACTATTTCACCTGCCTCCCGAGAAATCTATATGCAGGACAAGAAGCAACAGTTAGAACTGGGCATGAAACAATGGACTGGTTCAAAATTAGGAAAGCAGTATGTGAAGGCTACATATTGTCACCTTGTTTGTTTAACTTATATGCAGAGTACATCATGTGAAATGCTTGGGCTCCTGGATGCCCAAGCAATAATCAAGATTTTCAAGAGAAATATCAACATCCTCATATATACAGATGATGCCATGCTAATGGCAGAAATGTAAGAATGTCTTGATGAAGGTGAAAGAGTGGAGTGAAAAAGCTGGCTTAAAACACAGTATTCAAAAAATGAAGACCATGGCATGTGGTCCCATCAGTTCATGGGCAATAGATGGATAAAATTTGGAAACTGTGACAGAGTTCATTTTCTTGGGCTCCAAAATCACTAAGGATGGTGACTGCAACCACGAAATTAAAGATGCTTGCTCTTTGGGGAAAAAAAAATATATATATATATATAAAAAACCTAGATGGTGTATTCAAAAGCAGAGACATCACTTTGCCAACAAATGTTCATATAGTCAAAGCTATGGTTTTTCTAGTAGTCATGTGTAAAAGTGAGAGTTGGACTGTAAAGAAGGCTGAGTGCCAAAGAATTGATGTCTTTGAACTGTCATGCTGGAGAAGACTCTTGAGAGTCCTTTGGACAATAAAAAGATCAAACCAGTCCATCCTAAAGGAAATCAACCCTAATATTCATTGGAAGGTCTGGTGCTAAAGTTGAAACTCCAGTACCTTGGCCAGCTGATGTGAAGAGCTGACTCATTTGAAAAGATCCTGAT
The DNA here is from genome assembly GCA_006410535.1 of Litocranius walleri. Taxonomy (NCBI): domain Eukaryota; kingdom Metazoa; phylum Chordata; class Mammalia; order Artiodactyla; family Bovidae; genus Litocranius; species Litocranius walleri. Next base: position 24,452 of record SJYG01001717.1, on the reverse strand, counting down.
GCTTTGAAAGATTGAGGGCAGGAGAAGGGAACAACAGAGGATGAGATGGTTGTATGCCATCACAGACTCAATAGACATGGGCTTGAGTGGACTCTGGCAGTTGGTGATGGACAGGTAGACCTGGTGTGCTGCAGTTCATGGGGTAGCAGAGTCAGACATGACTGGGTGACTGAACTGATCACTGAGTTGATTTAGAAGGCTGTACAACAAAGTGAATGAGTTCTATGTATGTATGTGTATATATATATATATATATATATATATATATATATCTCCTCCCTTTTGGATCTCCCTCCCATGCCTCTATCTCACCCCTTTAGGTTAGCACAGAGCATCAAGCTGAGCTCCCTGTGCTATATACCAGCTTCCCGCTAGCTATATGCTTTACACATGGTGGTGTACATATGTAAATCCTAATCTCACAGTTCATCCTACCTCCTCTCCCACCATGTCCACAGGTCCATTCTTTACATTTGCACCTCGATTCTTGCCCTGCAAATAGGTTCATCTGTATCATTTTTTTAGATTTCACATATGCATTAAAATAAGACCTTTGTTGACCCACCTCATAGAATAACGAAAAGAAAGAGAAAAATAAACAAATGGGATATAATTAAAAGATTTTGCACAGCAAAGAAAACCATAACTGAGACAAAATGACAACCCTCAAAATGGGAGAAAATATTTGCAAATGAAACAAATGACAAAGGATTAATCTCCAAAATATACAAACAGATCATGAAGCTCATTATCAAAAAACATACAAACAGACAACACACACACACACAAAAAGTGTGGAATATCTAAATAGGCATTTATCCAAAGGAAAAACATAAATGACCAGGAGGCATATGAAAAGATGTTCAACATCACTAATCATTCAGTTGAACTAATCATTAGGTAAATGCAAATAAAAACTATAATAAGGTAATACCTCACATCTGCCAGAGCAGCCATCATCAAAAAATATACAAACAATATATGCTGGAGAGGATGTGGAGAAAAGGGAAAACTCTTATTTTAAGCTTTGACTAATATGACTTAATAACTTAAAAATGTTAAATTTCTGTATAAAGATACCTTAAATAAAATGGTTTTTTAAAATTGGTAATCAGGAGGCATATGAAAAGATGTTCAACATCACTAATCATTCAGTTGAACTAATCATTAGGTAAATGCAAATAAAAACTATAATAAGGTAATACCTCACATCTGCCAGAGCAGCCATCATCAAAAAATATACAAACAATATATGCTGGAGAGGATATGGAGAAAAGGGAAAACTCTTATTTTAAGCTTTGACTAATATGACTTAATAACTTAAAAATGTTAAATTTCTGTATAAAGATATCTTAAATAAAATGGTTCTTTAAAATTGGTAAGATGTCTTAATAAATGGTATTAGAAATCAGCTGTGTTAATTTAGAAACAGCTATATTATATCATGCAGATGTATTTTTCCTAAGTGGATATTCTTTCATCATAAGTGACAGGGAACAATTTTGTGTATGGTCCATAGACATGTATTATTAAACATAATATTAGAAACAGAAAAAAATCTACAAAGAAGATTTAAATGTTCTTTGCTGGGGTCCAGCCCTGGTGGATCCAGGGAATTTGAAGGGGAGATGGAGCTGGCATCTTAGAAAGAATCATTTAATTAGAAATATAAGAGAGATTAGGAAAAAAGAGTGTAGTAGGAAAATTTGTGGAGAAAAGATGCTGAATAACTTGGTTTATGCAGAGAGCTAATAAAACCTCGAGACAAGAGGTTTGCACCATCTACATTAGGCCACCGGCTGCTAGGGTCCAGCCCCGGTGGATCCAGGGTAATTCGAAGGGAAGATGGAGTAGGTGTCTTAGGAAAAAACTTATTTAATTACAGATATAGAGAGAGATTAGAAATGGATAGTGTAGTAGGAAAATTAGTGGAGAAAAAGAGGCTGAATAACTTGGTTTACGTGGAATACCAATCACCACCTACATAGGCCATAGGCATCTTTCTGTTCTCCCGAAGGAGAGGAGGCACTGAGGCCTCCCTGGTCCGATTTTAGAAGCCTAGGCAAAATTAGCAGGCTTGGTGAGTACCCACATTCCAGATGAGAATTCAGCCAGAAAAATGGGGAGCAAGAAAGAAACGACACAGGGGAATCGGTCTTTCCAGAAACTGATCCAATTTTGTATTTTTAGGTTTGCTTATATACCTTTCGTTACACATAGGGATGAATACAGAGTCACGCAGGGGTCAGCAGTCCTGACTTTTATCAAAATCAGGTGCTTCACATAAATATATAAAAAAAAGGTCCTAGGGGTTTTACATCATCTTATGGCCATAAGGCCTGCTGACATTTTATGATCCTTTCTTTCTGATAACCAAAAAACTTATTTTTTCCAAGGGTGTTTTTTTTTTTTTTTTTTTTTTTAATTTATTTATTTTTAAAATTACATTACTGCATTTGTTTTGCCATACATTGACATGTATTAGCCACAGGTGAACACACTCTCCCAATGCCGAAGCCCCCTCCCACCTCCCACCCCACACCATCTACCTGAATCATCCTGTGCACCAGCCCCATGCATCCTGCATCCTGCATTGAACATTGGCGCTTCGTTTCTTACAAGATAGTATATGTTTCAATGCCATTCTCCCAAACCATCCCACCCTTTCCCTCTCCCCCAGAGTCCAAAAGTCCGTTCTATACCTCTGTGTCTCTTTTGTTGTCTCACATATAGGGTCATCATTACTATCTTCTAAATTCCATATATATGTGTCAGTATACTGTATTGGTGTTTTTCTTTCTGGCTTACTTCACTCTGTATAATCGGTTCCAATTTCATCCATCTCATTAGAACTGAGTCAAATTTATTCTTTTTAAGGGCTGA
>SJYG01001716.1:15614-50312 GCA_006410535.1 Litocranius walleri | reverse complement strand
ATGATTTTGAGCCAAGTTTATTTTTTTTACTATGTCTAAAAATTTCCATTCCTCTGAAACTCTGCTGCATCTTTTAAAAGCATAGCCATCACCCAAATGAACAATAAATGTCTCATTATAAAAACAACTTATACTTCCTCATTCAACCAATCATTCATTCAGCCATCCATCAATCCCATTTTAAGTATCAGGACTGTGTAAGAGCTAGACACAAATGAATAAATAAAGCAGGGCCCCTGTCATGAGCACTTCCCAGTCTAAGATGAGCTCTATGACATAGTGAAGACTTATAGCTGAAAACCAAAAGTGCTGACTACCATGATCTAAAATGTAATTTCTTGAGAGTCATATCATCATAGGAACCAGCATTTGTCGAGTGCTTGCTATGTGTGAAACATAGAAGCTGAGATTCCGATAGACCAAGCCAAGGATCCAGCGTCATCAGGCCAGTAAATCCAGCTCCAGCTTGAGTGTCTGTAGTCCTCCATCTGTGCTGTTACACTGAATTAACCTTGACAGCCTCTAAAACATGGAATATCATAAAAACAAACAACTTCCAAGTAACTGTCAGAGATGGTAACACAGGGATATATCTCAGTATAACAATTTCAGTATAGTTTTGACTATAAAGGGGCTTCACTAGTGGTTCACGTGGTGAAGAATTTACCTGCATTGCAGGAGACCTGGGTTTGATCCCCTAGTTGGAAAGATTCCCTGGAGAAGGGAATGGCAACCCACTGCAATATTCTTGTCTAGAGAATTCCATGGATAGAGAAGCCTGGCAGCTATACTCCATGGAGTCGCAAAAAGTTGAACACAACTGAGCAACTAACACTTTCACTATAAAGAACTCTGCTTTTTCTGTGGCATTGCTGTTAATCCTTCATAGTCTCATTAAGTTCTCAGACAACTATTTTACCTGGATTCATACTGTCTAGATATATACATCAAGCCTAAGTGTTAAATAACCAACTTAATTCATTGAAAGTGAAAGTCACTCAGTCGGGTCTGACTGTTTGTGACCCCATGGTCTATACAGTCCATGGAATTCTCCAGGCCAGAATACTGGAGTGGGTGGCCCTTCCCTTCTCCAGGGGATCTTCCCAACCCAGGGATCAAACGCAGGTCTGCTGTACTGCAGGCGGATTCTTTACCCGCTGAGCCACAAGGGAAGCCCTAATTCAAGTGTTAGCTTCAAAAGGAAACAGCCTTCACGCTGAGCCCTGGGCTGCGCCTCTCACTGCCTCCTGTTCCAGCATGTGGCTCTGTGCACGCACAGTAGTGTGCTGGCAGCCCGAGGTCACGGAGATGGGAAGGGAAGACTGTTCCTCTTCAACCGTGGTCCACCCACCCCCATCCTGGGTCTATTTACAGGGATGAATACCCAACAACAGAACCTCATTAACGCAGACAGAGCCCTTCAAGAAGGGGCAAGGGTCACATTAGCTCCTTTGTTCTCAAACTTTTCTGAAATATTCCGTCTCTTTCAGTTTCCCCCACCTTTCTCCTTGGCTTGCCCTCCCTCTTCCTTCTGTACATCCACCCTTCTCTGCCTTGATGTGCCTCTCCTATTATGTTGTTTTCCCTGCAAAGCAGAACTTAGCAAGTAGGCACTTAGTAAAAATTCGAATGGTTGTTTGAGTTCGATGTGACACTGTGCAAAGCAGATGGGAAATTAGCAACCGCCTCCTGCTAAGAGGAGACATCTCTGCTAGTGTCCTAACACAACAGACCTTGCTAAGATCTCCAGGTGTTGGAAAGACTACTCCAGAGGAACACTAGCAATAATTCTCACAAGTGAGAGGCCTGTTCTCATGTAGAATTGGGGTATACACCATGGCACAATGCAGGCAAGATAATACAGCAGCGTCTGCCTTCTCTGCATTCTTCACACTTCTTCTCTTGATGCGTGCCTAAGATTAACAGTGAGTTAAGCTGGGTCAGGAAAGTCTGGTGGGCTGCCGTCTATGGGGTCACACAGACTCGGACACGACTGAAGCAACTTAGCAGCAGCAGCAGCAGCAGCAGCAGCAAGCTAATTTGATGATGGCCCTATCAGAAGCCATCATAAAATCTAATGTGACCTGTTTCTCTGAGGCTTTCTCGACCTCACTTTTATGCCACAGTCTTTTCTGGTAGAAACTACAACACTTCTGCTTATGAATATGGCTATTCATGCTCCCCACGCTGTGATGTTATGTCACAAGCACCAACTGTCACCCGTCCACAACAGGGAAATCACCAAATCACACTTTGGGGAAAATCTCCAGAAGACGGAAAGGTGTTAAACGTGCCCTGCAAGACATGAGAAAGGCAGAACTCTGTCCAAATATAGTTACGATATCTGTGTGTTTGCCTACACCAGCAATCCCTGCCAGTCTAAATTCGTGAGGAGCAGGATATTATATAAATAAGGAAATGTATCACAGCAGCTAAAGAATGGCTTGTGTCCTAGATACAGAAAAGAGAAGTGCATATCTTAAGTATGTAATGAAACAGCATAATTACTTCTGTTACTCAGCCAGTATCTATTCTTATTGATAATTATTCTATCTCTAGTTACTCACTCAGTCACTCAGTCATGTCTAACTCTTTGTGAACCAGACTGTAGCCTACCAGGCTCCTCTGTCCATGAAATAGTCCAGGCAAGAATACTGGAGTGGGTTGCCATTTCCTCCTCCAGGAGATCGTCCCAACCTAGGGACTGAACCCACGTCTCTTGCATCTCCTGCATTGGCAGGCGGGTTCTCTACCACTGCACTGCCCCGGAAGCACCCTCCCTAACTCACATCTCCCTAGTGATAGAGAGAAATGAAGTTAATTATTGGATGGCAAGAATGAAAGATGAATTTGAGATTTTCAGAGGCAATTTTATTACTGTTTCTTTGCATTGTTAATTAATTGCTTAGTATTCACTGACTTCCCTACTTTAAAAAATTAAGTTAGCAAAAATCTCTCAAATCTTGTGCTTTCCTTTTCTCAAGAAAGATACAAAGAGATACATTTTAAATTTTCTTTAAAATAAAAAAAATAAGCTCCCAATAAAAGTCGTCCTGTGCTATTTTCTCCCATTCACCAATTTATGTTCCAAAAGTTCTTTATAACTTGGTGCATTTACATTTAAATAAAATGTTTGAAACTATTTTTATAAGTCATTTTAATAGGCATCTATAAGAGGTCTTGTGGAGAGAAAATTGGAAAGAAAAGTTTCCACGTCCCTCTTCATATAATACTTTCAGAGTTACAATAAACAACTGAACGCAGAAGATACTGAAGCTGAGAAAATCTATGTAGTTACAATGAACAGGGAAGATGCAGCATCTAAAATAGGGTTTGAACCATTTAGGGAGAATCTTTTTTGTTGTTGTTCTTTTATCAGTTTCTTTCAAATGGCGAACTTCATTTGTAAGTAACTTTTTGTCTTTCACTTACAACAAATAATAATTTTCCATACTTCTCAGCTGATCCTGAATATATCTGCAAAGTTTATATTCTGTGATGAAGCAAATTTCCTGCTAAATCAGGATTTCTCTTTCTACTTTTTGATGCTGGGTTGCCTTGATTGGAGCAAAAGAAAAAAAAAAAGAGCTGTCAATCTGTTTTCTTTTCAGGTCTTCTCTGTTCCTTTTGAAATTAGTTACAGCCTGCTTTTTGTAGTGTTGTAACCAGCCTGACCTAATTTAATTACCATGACTTGTGTGGTTTAAAGATAAATACTTTTATTCACTCTGTCTACTTTGTGGATGTTTCCCTCCCTTTCATACAACCCTCTATATTTTAGCATTCAAAATCCTTGTTACTTCTTTCTTTTTGGGGGCTAACACAGAGTTAGTTTTTATAGTGGTGTCCATATTCACAAGTTTTCTTTGATGCCGTGTTTGCTTTCTCCCTGATTTGCTGTATCTTTGTCTGTGCTGGGAATTGTGGGCTTTTGTGGGATCCAGACTAAACATTCTTTTACTTGAATCACAGAGCATCACTACTGTATGTGTCTCTGGGCAAACCCAACTACTCTAATTTAGAAATAGAAGGGGGAAAAAAAAAGACTGAAAGGAACATGGCAGGGACTTGGGGTTTAGGGACACTGAATTGAAAAATCTCCATCCATGGAATGTACTACCAGGCCCAGGAGAAGCTTAGACATTCGCTCAGGCTATTGAAAGTGGAAAACCTATTTCTGTTATTTCAGATTCACTGCCTTGTAAAGGGAATTTTACTGGTGTTTTCTTCCTGAGAGAAGAAGCCATGCAGAAATACTTTCAAGTAAAAAGATGGCAAGCAGTTGGAGCTATGTGCTCTAATAAAATGAACATCATCATAACATGAGAAGTGACTGACCAGCACCAGGGTCTCATGGGGGAGTGCCAAGCGTGATCAGAGTTACTCCATTAGCCTCCGTGGGCTCACATGATAACGTACCATCTGAGAGAACCCTTTAGTTTTCACAGAAAGGAACACATGCTGAACACTTATGGGAAATAAAACCAAGTGTAAAATCATATCTGAGTCCTGAACAGAGTGTGTCTCGCTACAGGCGTGCAGCTCTTTGCCTGCCTCTATAGACTCCCGTCTTAAAAAAGGTTCCCATAGCACACTGCCTTTGCAAACCGCTGCACAGAAAATGTGAATGGGGCCTATTCTGCCACATGCAACACTATCTGAAATGGCACAAAAACTTGCTGTTCCACAAAATAGACCATTCTCTTAAAAAAAAAAAAAAACTCAGAGAAAAAGAAATTCAAGAATGCTGTCGCCCTTCACAAACTCTGGTTTGCTTGGGAACATGAAAAGACATTTTTATCTTGCAAATTAAGTTTAAATAAATGATTAGGAAGACAGCATTAAGAAAAAAGTTCTATTTGAACTGTACAAATAATATTGCACCTTAAACAAACAGAAGGAAGCTTTTTAGTAAATGCCAAAAGCCAAAACCCTGTAGATTAGCAATGAAACAGATTCATTATGTCAATTTCACAATGCACTGAAATTGACAAAAAAATAGTTTCTTGCCATAGTGGTATTTAGATAGTGACAAATCCTTTAAAATAATCATTAGCAAGAGAATACTGAGCATAAATATCATAAAACAATGACAAAAATCCCATCATAAGAGGTCACAGTTTATATCAAATTAATTAGTATGCTCAAGTTACATTTAATTTGGGGAAGCAGGTTAAGTGGTTTATGGTTAATACTGAATTTTCCTCAACCTTCTATGAGTTATAGCTCCTTTGTTCAGATATATAGAAAACCTGCTTCTAAGTTAATAACAGTGATGTTAATCAGAGAAAGTACAGTAGGAACCTGGTACCAACCTAAGACAGCAAATACTACCACTATAGGAGGAAGGCAATTTCTGATGCTATAATATCTTAGATATAAAGGGAACAGGCACTAACTAGATGGAATTCACAAAACTGCAGAAAGAAGCTAACACTTAGATAGCAGACACCAAGCTACATAAATTATGAACTGCAAACACTTTGAGATAAAAGTACATGATTTTTGATGGTGCTTACTATTCAATTCCAATTTAACCAAGTGATTTAGCTTAACTTAAATATTAATATAGCTATTATTTAATTCATTAATTTCTCTAATTGTGACAAGCTTCAGAAAGTCTATCTACAGGATTAAAATAACATATAGATAAATCAGCACTACAAAAAAAGAAGTAAATACAGAAAGATTAGGATAAAGACATCTTAATTACTGGTGGGGTATATAGAAGGAGACTCTCAGCAAAATTCTTTCCCTGAAATTTATGTGAAATACCATACAATAGGAGAATTCTAAAATAAAGATATTAAGGGGCAAATTTGAACTACTGAATGTTAAAATATAAGAAAGCTACAGCAATTAAGTGTTCAGTACTATTTAGAAATAAATGAGCTAAACAGTAAAAACTAATTAGTTCAAAAATAGAATCAACTATATATAAAACTTGGTTTACAAAAAACTGGTACAATTTCAAACAGCAGAAAAATACATTATTCCATAAATGATGCTGGGATAACTGGCTAATCTGGAGGAAAAAAATAAATTGAATCCCTACATCACTTTCCTCACCAAAATTAATTCCAGATGAATAAAAAACTTAAAATCTAAAGAAAAGAAAAAGAGAAAATAATCCTTGATGCACAGGAAGAAAATGTACACTTTAAAATACTCTTGGTAGAGGGAAATCCTGTTTAAGCAAGACTAAAAACCAGAGATAATAATAATAAAAATATTGATCATGGTTGACCCCATAACTGTGAAATATCATAAAGTTAAAACATATTTTAAAGTTTAGGAGAAAACATTAATAAATTAATTGGGGAAAAGGAGATTTTAATACCTGATGCATACAAGAGCATTTGCAATAAGAAAAAGTGAATATTCCAAGAGAAAATTAAAGGAAGCAGATAGTCAATTTAATCGACATAGCTAATAATAACTGATGAGCTTCAAGCTCTCTGCTAAAGAAATTAGATGCATATTACTGAAGCATCACAGAAAATGTATAAAATTTCCATGCACTATTATCCTACTATACTAGTTTTGTAGAAAAGAGAACTGAAGCTCAGAAAGTCTCATATATAAATTTACATAATCAAGGAGTAGCAGAACAGGAATTTGATTTGTCAGGCTCTTAATCTGTGCTCTGATTTTTCAATGACACCTCCCACAAATAAAGAAATACTAAACTCAGATTCCCTGATTCTCTATGGGAGTTCCAAGGGCCAGCAGCACTGGCACCAGATGGGAATTTACTAGAAACACAGAGCCTAAGCCCCCATCCCAGATCCACTACCTCGAGAATTTGCCTTTGAACAAGATTCCTATTGATTTTTAATGTGTTTTAAACTTTGATAAGCACTGATGCTTACCACACTTTGATAATCATGGCATCACTGACTCAATGGACATGAGTTTAAGCAAACTCTGAGAGATGGTGAAGGACAGGGAAGCCTGGTGTGCTGCAGTCCATGGGGTCACAGAGTCAGACACAACTTAGCAACTGAACAACAACTGACAAAAATTAATCAAAAATACTGTAAAAATTATTTTTCACTGTCGTAGTCAAAAAAGATCATGGGTAGGACTGAGAGAAGTGGGGAGAGGGAAGAGGAGGGATGTGGGAAGAGAAAAGCCACACAGTCAGTGTGTAGTTTGAAACCTTTGGAAAGATTGAGTAATTTTGTCAATATGCAACAAATTATAAATGGATTTGACTTTGCAACCTCACTTCTGAGAATTTACCCTGAATGGACAGAGTCCAAAGAGATACACTGTATTAGTTTCCTATCGCTGCGATGACAAATCACTACAAACTTCATGGCTTCAACACAAATATATTAAAAATGCAAGTTTATTATCTTACAGTTCTGAAGGTCAGAAGTCCTAACTGGGTTTAGAGAACTAAAATTAAGGTGTTAGCAGTGCTACAATTCTTTCTGAGGACTCTAGGGTAAGTCAATTTATTTGCTTACCTTTTCCAGATTTTAGAGGCTAACTATGTTCCTTTGTTCATGGTAACTTACCACCGAAGTCACAGCCAATGAGCATCTTCAAATCTCTCTGTCTCTCCCCCTCTGACATCAATGCCCCTATCTTCCTCATTTAAGCTTTGAGATTTCATTGGTTAATCCAGGAAAATCTCTCATCATAAAAATCCTTAACTCAATCACATCTACAAAGTCCTGTTCCAGCATTGGGAAGTGAAAGTGTTTGGAGGGCCATTATTCTGTCTACTGCAGACACAAAGAGATTCTTTTTATCACAGTATCATTTTAATAGTAAACAATTCAATAATAGTAATCCCTTATGGCAGAAAGTGAAGAAGAACTAAAGAGCCTCTTGATGAAAGGGAAAGAGGAGAGTGAAAAAGTGGCTTAAAGCTCAACATCAGAAAGCTAAGATCATCGCATCTGGTCCCATCGCTTCATGGCAAATAGATGGGGAAACAGTGGAAACAGTGACAGACTTTATTTTGAGGGGCTCCAAAACCACTACAGATGGTGACTTCAGCCATGAAATTAAAAGATGCTTACTCCTTGGAAGAAAAGCTATGACCAACCTAAAGAGCATATTAAAAAGCAGAGACACTGCTTTGCCAACAAAAGTCCATCTAGTCCAGTCTATGGTTTTTCCAGTCATCATATATGGATGAGAGAGTTGGGCTATAAAGAAAGCTGAGCAACAAAGGACTGATGCTTTTGAACTGTGGTGTTGGAGAAGACTCTTGAGAGTCCCTTGGACTGCAAGTAGATCCAACCAGTCCATCCTAAAGGAGATCAGTCCTGAATATTCATCAGAAAGACTGATGCTGAAGCTGAAACTCAAATCCTTTGTCCACCTGATGCGAAGAGCTGACTCATTTGAAAAGACCCTGATGCTGGGAAAGATGGAAGGCAGGAGGAGAAGGGGACGACAGGGGATGAGATGGTTGGATGGCATCACCAACTCTATGGACATGAGTTTGAGTAAACTCTAGGAATTGGTGGTGGACATGGAGGCCTGGCATGCTGCAGTCCATGGTGTCACCAAGAGTCAGACACGACTGAGCAACTGAACTGTACTGAACTGAACTGAAACAATTAAGAACATAGAGGTCCATTCATACAGCAGACTGTCATGTTTTCCTGTAATGCAATACTGCATGACCATTAAACATGATAATTATCTCTATTGATTGAGGGAAATATTTCACATTTTGATGTTAGTAGGAAAATTTTGTAGTAAGACTTTTCACGGTCACACACAGAATCAGATAGACAGATCTAAAGAGAGACAAAGAAATCAAGGAAAAAATGAACACATGAAAAGATCTGATGGCTTTAGCTTGAATGTACAAAGTAAAGTGAAAGGGAAAGTCTCTCAGTTATGTCCGACTCTTTGCACCCCATGGACTATACAGTTCATGGAATTCTCCAGGCCAGAATACTGGAGAGGGTAGCCTTTTCCTTCTCCAGGGGATCTTCTCAACCCAGGAATCAAATCCAGGTCTCCCGCATTGCAAGCGGATTCTTTACCAGCTGAGCCACCAGGGAAGCCCAAGAATACTTGAGTAGCCTATCCCTTCTCCAGGGGATCTTCCTGACCCAGGAATCCAACCAGGGTCTCCTGCATTGCAGGTGGATTCTCTACCAGTGAGCTAGCTACCAGGGAAGTCTAACATAATAACACTTAACTTTTGGCAACAAAGTCATAACCAGGATAAATATTCTTCTCTTCTTAGAGCACAGTTACACATAGGCCTAACTCACTTTTCTGCAGAATATGCAAGACTCAATAAATACTCTTTAACTACTCAGATGTAGGATCTTTAACAGACCAGTAATATGATTTTTGTAGTAAGAAACCTATAACTAGTAACTAGTTATAGGCCTAGATGTATTAGAAAACAAGTTTATCCTGACAGAAAAGCCTTGAGTAAATCTAACCTGTGTAAAGCATCTAACATGTGAAATATTTTAGAATAAATTTGAAATCTATCCAGAATTGTTTAGAACAAACCCAATTTTCTAATGGCCATCAGACATCTCAAATTAGGCTTCAACAGTATGGCAAGTGGTCAATGGCTCTTAATGAATTAGAACAGTTACTCACATCTGGAAAACTGGTTTAACGTTAAATAACAAATAGGTTTCTTTGCAGATTAAATGAAATACAACATGAAAAGCACCTAAAATGGAGGGTAGCACATAATAGGTGTTTTTTAAATGTCAGTTCTCTTTTTTATCCATCATTTGATATCTACAGAGAACTTTATTCCCTGAGTTATTATCCATCAGGAAAAGGTCTCTGAACTACAGACATATAAATACTGAATATCTAAAATAAAGATTTCAAACAGGATTAGAGGACACAAAACATTTGTACCAAAGAGTTATTAGAAGTCAGTTGCTTAGCTAGTAAATTACATTGCTATTGTTGCAAGCCAAATGCTTGCTATTCCTAGCCTGGCACTTGCACTATAAGCAGTCTGCAAACTGATGTGGTNGACACAAAACATTTGTACCAAAGGGTTATTAGAAGTCAGTTGCTTAGCTAGTAAATTACATTGCTATTGTTGCAAGCCAAATGCTTGCTATTCCTAGCCTGGCACTTGCACTATAAGCAGTCTGCAAACTGATGTGGTTGAAGGGGGTGGGGCAACATTCTCATTGGTCTACGAGCAAAACAGTCTTACCTCTTCTTCATGAATATGGATTATCTCCCACAAGAGGGTTTTGATATAGCAGGAGAATATCAATTTTAGGTGGAGATCTTAGCATATAAAAAGGACTTGGGGATATTAATGAATCAAGAGGCTCTGTTCAGTTAGATATTTTAGTAATGCCAGGGGATAGCATTACTGCTTTCAAGATGTGGTAGAGTCGTCACATGTGATAAATAGAAAAGGGCTTCCCACAAGTCCTTAATAATGACATTAGCCAACCTGAATTGATTATTTTCCATGGGCCAGACTCCTTGCTCAGCACTTGAACCCCGTGAGATATAGTTATTATTAACTGAACTAACTTTACAAATGAGGAAACTGAGAACGATAGTGGTTATGGGACTTGCTGAAATTCACAGAGCTATTAACTATCATAGGCAGGATTCAAATCTAGAAACCTAGACTCCAGAGCTTTATGGTGAACCATGATTCCTTTCTGCTCCCTTGCTGTTCACATTTCTGGGGCAATACCCGAAAGAGCTCTTCTAACAAAACTCAGTAATACATTCAGTGATGAGGTCAACCTACTGGACTTGGGAACTACTTTTTTTAATCCCAAAGACTGATAACATCAGGGAAACTGAGGCAATTTAGTAAAATTGGTATTGAGAGTAGTTATATCTCACTCTGAATCTCTTACATACTAATCTAATTCTGTCGGTATATTTTATACCAACTAAAATTATTTGTACTATTCATGACAAACTTCTAAGCAGGAAACAGATATAATCTAATATTAGAGTAAAAATTGAAATAGGGTTCTTCCCCAGCTACCCTTTGAACCACCCAGATGCTCACACTGAGCATTTTGAGAAGCATGCAGTGGCAAGTCATGATCTTCTGGGGAAACATCAGAATTGGACCTAACTCGGTGATAAGGTGCCTTTTATGTGTCTTCGTTTTCTTTAACCCTGCTAGACCCATGGTTCCCTGAATCTTCTCTTTACTGCTTCTAACCCAGTTATGGTTTCTTCCCTTGCTTGACTTGTGATCGTCAGAATCTCAGTTGCCACAATAAGGTTGAAGCCAGAGGGGAAGTCCTTTTTTTGCCCTCTTGCCATCTCTGCTATACAGTTGGTCACACACTCCAAGCTGGTTCCCCATAGCACTCCTGGTCCCAAGTTCTCTTACTTACTTGTCCTGGCAAAGACATCCTACTCCTGACATCAAAGCCACATCCCATCTAGTAAAGCCAAGCGTAGTCTACATGGAGTCTGGTTCCCTGTGAATGTGGGCGAGCTTATTTTAAACTGTCCCTCTGAAGGGCGCCGAACACTGGAAAGGATTGGTGAACACATTGGGATGCTGGGCGGACATGCCTCTAGAGAAAGCGTGGGAGCCCCACCCCAACCCGACCCTCCCACACCTTTGCCCTTAGGCGGTCCTTGAGTTGTGTCTTTTATAATAAGCCAGTAAACTTCAATGAGGAGAATCAATGGTTTTTAAATATTCACCCTTTCAAGGCATAACAATAAACTCTATTTGTCCTAAGTCTAGGGTTGATGCTGTACTAGCCCCTTTAACATGCTATTGTGTAGTCACTAAGTTGCATCCAACTCTTTGGCTTCCCCATGGACTGTAACTCACCAAGCTTCTCTGTCCATGGAATTTCCCAGGCAAGAGTACTGGAATGGGTTGCCTTTTTTTTTCTCTGGGGGATCCTTCCTGCTCCAGGGATCGAGCCCACGTCATAGGTATTGTAGGTGGATTCTTTACCCCTGAGCCACCTGGGAAGTCCTTAAACATAGAAGATGGTAAAGACATAACAAGTTAAAAATAAAAGAGAGAGCAAAGAAACACCCATTACGGTTCATATAAATGGATTTCTGTGTGGTCCAATTTTGGATGTATGACAAGAACAACATGAGATCATTGAAAGAGGACATCTTTAACCACACAGAATTAGTATATTTATGACTCTATCCTTTGTATTTCAACAAACTCATCTACAAGGCAATAATTCACTTACTAAATAAACATATATTTAGTATTTATCATGTTCTGTGTTATGAGCTAGGAACTTCAGGCATAGTGGTATATATAAGAAAAATTTGCTGCAAGGTCAAGTCATGGATGCTCAATACTTCACTCCAGCAAATGTAGTCATTGTTTGAGATACTAGAGCATATGAAAAAATTTGTAAAGAAAAAAAGCAGAAGGCATACTAACTGGAAAAAATTTTAAAGATTTTTTTTTTGAGGTTGCCACAAAATGTTATTTAAGTAATTTAAACTTAGGAAAATAAAATCTCCATATCTTTTCATGCTTAATGTATTCATGACATGAATTTAAATACATTAATTCCATTTTTTATCTCTTTACATGTAAAAATTTTGGTAAAGCAACTGACATAACAATAAATGATGCAAAAGTAATTATGCTTATCTTTATCTGATTTATATAAATAATTTTATTCAAAGTAATAAAAATGTTTAAATATATTCCTTTTAAAGTAATACCAAATTATCTGAGTTTGAGCATGCTCCAGGAATTGGTGATGGACAGAAAAGCCTGGCTTGCTGCAGTCCATGGGGTCGCAAAGAGTCAGACATGACTGAATCTAACTAAAAATCATCTAAAAATAACATTAACGCTTAATAAGGATGAGCTTCTTCTTCAAATTATGATAATTACAATAAAAAGAAAAATCTCAAAATTTCCAAAAAATGTTAAGTGCCATGAAATTAAAAGACACTTACTCCTTGGAAGAAAAGTTATGACCAACCTAGATAGCATACTGAAAAACAGAGACATTATTTTGCCGACAAAGGTCTGCCTAGTCAAGACTATGGTTTTTCCAGTGGTCATGTATGGGTGTGAAAGTTGGACTATGAAGAAAGCTGAGCACCGAAGAATCAATACTTTTGAACTGTGGTATTGGAGAAGACTCTTGAGAGTCCCTTGGACTGCAAGGAGATCCAACCAGTCCATCCTAAAGGAGATCAGTCCTAGGTGTTCATTCGAAGGACTGATGCTGAAGCTGAAACTCCAATACTTTGGCCACCTTATGTGAAGAGTTGACTCATTTGAAAAGACCCTGATGCTGGGAAAGATTGAAGGTGAGAAGAGAAGGGGACAACAGAGGATGAGATGGCTGGATGGCATCACTGACTCAATGGACACAAGTTTGGGTGAACTCCAGGAGTTGCTGTTGGACAGGGAGGCCTGGTGTGCTGCAGTTCATGGGGTTGCAAAGAGTCAGACATGCCTGAGAGACTAAACTGAACTGAAACCATTTTAAATTATTTGAAATTTGTAGCATTTAAATTTTATTTATGTTTGTGCTTTCTTTGAAAAGTCTCAACACTAATGAGATTGAATTGATTAAAAAAATATGGTAAAATAAGTGTAAAGTAATATACTTTGAAATGATTAACAAAGGAAATTATTCCTATTAACTTCTGACATGACATATTTTAAAAACATAAAAAACAACTGTGAAATTCTAAAATAAAAATTTTTTAATGTTTTGTGACTCTACATGAAGTATTTTGGCCACAACGAAATAGAAAAAAGGCTGAAGTAATAGTTGAAGCTAGTCTCTGGTGACTAATTTTTCCAGAAAATTTGTAAAATAATATTCCTGAATTCAGCCTCCTTCTTCTTTCTCCATCATTTTCTTCTTCTATGAATGCTTATTCTTTATCCCACACCTACCCTTCTTGATCTATTAAAGAAGCAAAATGCATTCACTGACTTACACACAGGACCAGTACAAAACAGATTTTGCATGGGCTCCCCTGATAGCTCAGTTGGTAAAGAATCTGCTCCAATGCAGGAGACCCCAGTTAGTTCCTGAGTTGGAAAGATCCGCTGGAGAAGGGAGAGGCTACCCACTCCAGTATTCTTGGGCTTCCTTGTGGCTCAGCTGGTAAAGAATCCACCTGCGATGTAGATTCTCTGTATGTGTGATGTACTTCTGCGCTGCTGCTCAGTCGCTTCAGTCGTGTCCCACTCTGTGCAACCCCAGAGATGGCAGCCCACCAGGCTCCTCCGTCCCTGGAATCCTCCAGGCAAGAACACTGGAGTGCGGTGCCATTTCCTTCTCCAATGCACGAAAGGGAAAAGTGAAAGGGAAGTCGCTCAGTCGCGTCTGACTCTTAGCGACCCCATGGACTGCAGCCCACCAGGCTCCGCTGCCCACGGGATTTTCTAGGCAAGAGAACTGGAGTGGGCTGCCATTGCTGTACTTCTGTATATAAATATAAATCATTTTATGCTTAAATTTTTCCATTTTAACTCTACTGTAATAAACATGTATTATTTTAGTAATAATTTGAAATCAGCTAAGTTTGCTTTTATTAACAATCTAGCATTAGACAAACCATATTATTTTAAAACAAAGTGAAAGTCACTCAGCTATATCTGATTCTTTGCGGCCCCATGGACAACACAGTCCATGGCATTCTCCAGGCCAGAATATTGGAGTATTTCCCTTTTCCAGGGGATTGTCCCAACTCAGGGATCGAGCTCAGGTCTCCCACATTGCGTGAAGAATGTGTTTTATACTGGTCCTGATGTATGGACAGAAAGCAGATCCGTGGTTACCAGGGGATGGTAGAGGAGGAGTATGGGCGGGAGGGATGACAACAAGAGAACTTCTGGGGTCATGGACATGTGTACTGTCCTGACTGTGTCTGTACTGTCTTGATTGTGGTAATAATTTCACAGGTGTATGTATGTGCTTAGTTGCTCAGATGTGTCCGACTCTTTGCAACCCCATGGACTAGTGGGTAGCCTATCCCTTCTCCAGGAGATCTTCCCAACCCAGGGACTGAATCCAGGTCTCCCGCATTGCGGGTGGATTCTTTACTGTCTGAGCCATCAGAGATGCTCAGTGTATGTATACTTGTGTCAATTGTATCAAACTGTGATATAATTAATTAAAATATGTATGTACAATTTGAATATAATTTAAATATGTGTATATATATATATATATATACATACCTTAAATATGATATGACTTAAAATATATGTATTTATGGTTTGTCAACTTTGCTTTGCCCTAATAAAGTTGTTTAAAAAAAATGATCTTATGCCCACAAACCTAATACTTACAGTATCTCAGCAAATGGCATTGTCACCCATCTGATTCCTTAAAACTAAGCTAGAGTCAAGGATACATAACTCCATCACCACCCATATCAAAGAAATTACCAAGTTCAGGCATCTGAATTCGTTCATTGTCTCTCCATCTCCACTGTCTCTCTTCTAGTCAACTTTATCTTCATCTTTCACCTGGACTGCTACAATAACTGGCCTCCAAGAATTTATTCTAGTTCTTATCAATCTGTACTCTACGGTATGGAAAATTAACATTTTCAAAATGTAAATGTGATCTTATTGCATCCCTAATCTTTCTTCTCCCCCTACTTAGCCCAATTTATAATCTATTTTTCCTGTGGTCTTAGAATGATGACCAAAATTCTTAACACAGCCCACAGGGCACTATTATACGGTCTGAGTCTTATCAACCTCTCCAGGTTTCTGCCTACCAGTCCCTCTGGCTTTCTTTCCAGGCTTTCTCGCTCCACAGGGATTTTACATATACTTTGTCCCTCAATATAGGATTCTCTTCTTCCTCTCCACTTTAACCTGTTTAACCCCTACTCAATCCTCTGATCTCAAGGGAAAGATCATTTCCTTTACTTTTCCAAATTAGGTTAAGTTTGTACCATATACTTTTCCCAAACTGACTTATTTTCTTTGAACCTACCATTTTTAAAATTATACTTTATTAATTTGATTAGTTGCATCATATCAGCGTCTCCTCTAATGTGTAAGTTCTAGGAACAACATTTTAGTTCATCTTTGTCTCCACAGGTAATAATTAGTCACAAATAAGCTGTCTCTGGAAGACAAATCTCATCATAACTCTCTTCAGTGATTTTTGTATAGTCTAACATGTCCTGAAGGTTAACTGATTATTTTGAATGTACAACTATGTTTCTAAGTTTTTTTAATAAAATTTGGATCACAAATTCACAGAAGGCTTTCATTGAAGTAGATTTCACTATGAAAGCACTTGAACACTTGGCTCCAGTTTGTTATTTTCCTGTTTTATTTTATTTTTTTTTAAGACAGCCTGTTGTCCTTTGATCTTGCTCCAACACCTGCACCAACCTACTTCTTTCATCTTAAGAGGTCCCTGTAGGATCCAAGGTCATGTGGATAAAATTAAAATAGAGGTCATGTGATTGAAACTATTCTTCACAACTTCTCCCAAAACACACAGACACATATTCATACAAACACTTGGATCTGATTTTCAAAGGGCCCAATTTGTCTTGTAAATTTTATTTCCATTTCATGGACTTTCTCACAAAGACAGTAAAACACAGGTTGCCTACATTTTTGTGTTACAAAATTAATCTTTTGTGACAGTGCATGACCATTTCCCTTTCACCGACATTCTAATATTTCCCTATTTCTTCAATATATTAAAAAAAACTATTTTTAAATTTTTTCCCAGTTGGGTTTTCTGAGAGGCTGTTGCATTCATCATTATGAAATGATCAGATGAATATTACTGTGGTTTAGTGTTCCCTCTGCAAAATGTAAACAAGTGGAGGTGGGAAGTAGGAGATTCTTTGAGGAAGCAGCTAAGGATCATGGAATTATTTTACATCTGTTTCTTAGTAATACGCTTTCTGTTTCCAGTAAAGGGAAAAATGTGGTCTTAGAAGTCAACAAATTCCTTGCAAAACAGGGAGAATTAGAATTTCTAACAGCCTTTAAAAAGAATGTTAATTTATATAATTTATAAAACTACAACAGATATTAATTTAAAAAATATAGTAATATTTATTGTAAAATGTGAATTTTAATCCTTAATTCTATTGAAGAATCAATGAAAGTTTTTTAAAAAATATTATATGACTTAAATTTATGATAAATTTCCCCAATTATGTATCTCTAGTTCCATGATAAGAGACTTAATTTTATGTATGTCTGGTGACTATATACCCTGAATCAACATTTCATGTTAACAAACTTCAGCAGTAATGCAGTAATAGTCACTTAAAACAGGAAACAAAATAGTAAAAGTTAATTTTGGGTCCTTCTCACTCTTCCCTCCTAGCTCCTCAATCAAATTAACATTTTTTTGAGCAGTTTCCAAAAGGATTCTGAATTAAACAATCCCCAGATATCTACCTTTTGCTTATCCTTTATCAGGCCATTATCTCTGATATAGCCCAGCCAAACTAGAAATTCAAGGCTAATTTGGAATAGTCTTGTTTTCTTACAGCTTGAAGAAAAGATAAAGGTCAGAAGCAGGCTTAAGGGGATGGACAGAAGTCACGAGTTAGAAATAAACAAAGGAAGCTCCCTTGCAGTAGAACTATTTAAAATATACGCCAATAAAATGTTCAAAGGATTCCTACAGAGCTTCAAAGATAAACATGTGCAATTTTTTTTTCTTGAAAAACTCCTCTTACCTGAAGGTTTAGACTCAAATATATAACATGGTTCAATGGAAAAATAGAAATGACAGCCTCTCTGTATTTTACGCATTTACTAGGAGTTAAAAATTTTGCTGTAGGTCACCATGAATTCCAGCTCTACTTGCTCTTAGTTGTGAGACTGGGGCAAGTCATTTACTGTCAGCTTGCCCCAGCTGCAATAATTACAATTCTCAGTTCATGAAGTGCTAAGGGAATAATTCAAGCAAAATTCTTAAAACCATGTTAGTCACACAGAAACGCTCACTAAATGCCATCTATTATTAACAATTTTATTTTTATCATCAGCATTATTCCAATAAAGCTGAGGTATCAAAGGGGCTGGGCATAAAAAATTCTAATCTATAAGAAATCAACAGCAATAAATCTGTGGAAGGTGCTGAGCTTCACTTTAAAACATACTGAAAAAGCTCTCTTAGTCCTCACATGACAAGAGAATTGAAACTTTAAATACAGGGCTATTTTTCCATATGTTTACTGGTAGCTTAGAGCTCAGAAGTTTGGGAAAAAATAAACAGAAATATGAGAAAAAATGTGAGATATTTTTAAAAATCCAGAAGACAAAAAAAAAAAAAAAGAAGTATAAAAATTGGAAGTGGGAGATTATTAAGAAATAATAAAGTTCCCAGAATTGAGAAACACTATATATCTTCAGATACAAGAGAAGAAACTAAATGCTTCCAGATATTTTTTTAAAAGTACTTGCCACCTTACCAGGAACTAAGAAAAAAAAATCAGTCTGTTATTGGTTTCTTCATTGATTTCATTAGAAACTAGAAAACAATGGAGTAATTCTTTCAAAATTCCCCAAATCCAAAACTCAGTAAAAATTGATTGTGGAATGTTTTATACACAGAAACCCTGAATGAATGCTTGCTTATTTTTAAGTTTTTGTCCCATATTCTCTGGTTTTATTAGGTATTAGGTAAGTCTATAGAGCTATAACAAAACAATCCCCAAGAAAAGCTTCAACATAAGACAGAAGACCTTGTGTACTGTTTCAGAGGACAGCTCAGAGGGTTGCAGTACCAGACCAGTAGGACAACTCTGTCATTCTCTATGTACAGCTTGCATCTCTACATCCCTGGTAGTTTCTCCAGATCTTCCAAAACAGTCACATCACAGCAGGAAAGAGTAAAAAGCAAGTTTAGTGTCTGTCTACTCCTTTGAGGGTTCTGACCTGGAATTGACATGTATTATTTTGTCACACTATTTAAATATAAATTAGTCACATGCCAAACATGGATGCAAGTGGGTCTTGCTGGCCCTCGCAGAGTGACCAGGCACCCAGGTAAAATTTGGAAGCATAATCACAAAAAAAGGACAGGTAAATTAATCCTTGTAGAAAAGTCATCACCTGTCTCGCTAGTCTGTAAACATACCAAAAGTCTTGTCATACTCTCTAGCCTTACACAGCATCATTTTAGGACACTTTCTCTTATTATGTAACTCATAGTGACTATACTTACATATCAAGCATATTATTGACTATTACGCTTTATTTCGGAGAAGGCAATGGCAACCCACTCCAGTGTTCATGCCTGGAGAATCCCAGGGACGGGAGAGCCTGGCGGGCTGCCGTCTTGGGGTCACACAGAGTCAGACATGACTGAAGTGACTTAGCAGCAGCAGCATGCTTTATTTATTGCAACTCAATCCAAATAAAAGTTTATTGTACAATAGATAAATAGAAGGCACTATACAAACTTCCTTGTAATAAATCAGAACTATCCCCAGTACAAATGCAAGTTTGTGTAATACTAGTAAAGCTACTTTANTTATGAATGTTATAGGAATACATGGAAAGCATTAGAACAACATCTGGAATTCTAGCAAGCACTCATAAGATATTAGCTTCTATAAGACACCACATTTCAATTCCTTTGACACAAATGTGTTAGTGTCAGCCTTACTAAAATACCAATTAATTCAGCCATTAAATATAAATGTGTTTAGCAAATGAATGTATATTGCATACTGCACATTGTTCGAAGTATTGAATATTTAGAATGCAGTGATAAATAAGACAAATTCACCACTGACAGACAGGTGGGAAAGAGAACATAAAGATGACAAATAAAAAATTTAATAGTTAATATTGTGCTAATTATTATTATTAAGGTAAAACTAGATGATATGATAGACATGGAGGTTGTGACTACTTTAGAAGGAAACAAAGGATGTGACGCCTTTTTAATAATATCAAATAAACTATAACACAGTAGGTAAGCGGCAGAGACAAGTTATCACTCAGCACAATGCCTTTGAGATTCATCCCAGTTGTTAGAATTTAACTGTAAAATATTTTTAAAAACTCAAGAAAAGATGCAATATTTACACAGGTATTTGATAAACATTTCTGTTCTTCCTTCATTCTGTATGATTCAGCTTTGTTTCTGGCATCATGTTCCTGCTGTCTAAAGAATTTGTTTTAGCAATTATTTTTTAAGCATTTTACTAATAACAACTTCTCTTAGTTTTCCTTCACCCGAAAATGTTTTTATTTCCCTTTCATTTCTAAGGGATATTTTTATTGAATATAGACCCTGGGGTTAACAGTTCTCTTCCTGAGGCACTTTAAAATTTTTGTTTTACTTCCTTTTGGGCTTTGCAGTTTCTGAAGAGAAACACAAAATCACCTGGGTCATGGTTCCCTAAAAGTAATGAGCCATTTTTCCAGGTTACCATCAGTATCTTTTCTTTGAACTTAGTTTTCAGCAGTCTGATTACAATGTCTCCACTCTTAGATCTCCTTAGCTTTATCAGTGTTTAGAGATTATTCACCTTCTGAAACCAGCAGATTTATGTCTTGAGTCAATTTTTTTCAGCCATCATTTCTTCAAATACTTTAACATCGTACTTTATCTGTTCTTTGACTGCTGACATGATGTTCTGTTCAACATTAGTTCCATTTCAAACCTTTGCAGAGCTACTCACGTCTGCCACAGATATGAGCCACTTAGTGGGCAGTTTGGCACCTAAGTGGTCACTGATGGTCTGTTAGTTCTTGGTATCTTTTGGTACCTGTTTAGGATCAGATACACAAACTTAGAGCTCAGAAGTGAGCCCAGGAGCTTATAAATGATTCTAAGGTCTCCCTTTTCTCAGCTCTCTTCTCCTTCTGGTTCTTGAGCAGAAAGCTGCGGTTTTAATTACTCCGCTCTTCTGCATACTTCGTCTGCATGTGAGGTTAAGGAACAGTACGGCAGGGAGGAGCAAAGGACCTTCTTCCATTCATACCTGGGTTCCTGCTGCCGCCACTGATGCTATTGTTTCCATAGCTACCATGGGTTTGTCTGGAAGCCAGAATATAAGAGAATGAAGAAAAGAAAGAAAAAACTTTAAATGGGGGATATCCCACACTCTCTCTGAATATGTGGAGGCCCCAGTCCTACTCTGCATGAAGGAACTAGAGAGTTTCTCCCGAAACTCTGCACCTTCATGCCCTCTTCTGGCATTTGGACTGCTTTGCATCAAGGCCAGGGTATACGTGATGAAAGTGGGAACCTCACTGCCAATCTGGTTTATGCTGAATCCCAGGCTTCCTCCCTAGTCAGCCAGCTGCTACTACTTATTTCTCAAAGACTCCAAAACGAATCCTTCTCCATGAACTGTGCCCAGGTTTTACAGCTATGTTTGGGATATCTAGAGTAGAATACACATATTCCATCTTACCCAAAATCAGAACTTTCTTCAATCCTTTTAATAGTTAAAATAATTCATTTGTTTGATGTTAACTTGGGTAAGTATTTAGCTTCTTAATACAGGAATATAAGATGTAGCTGCAGAAAAAGAATGAAGAGGGATACAGTGGCATTAAGTGGATCCTAGCTCCAAGAGTCAATGCTAGGTGTATCAGGTCAAAAAGCTAGCCTGTGAACCACGTTTCCTGTAACAGAACTAAGGCACATTCATCCTGT
Organism: Litocranius walleri; assembly: GCA_006410535.1. Classification (NCBI taxonomy): domain Eukaryota; kingdom Metazoa; phylum Chordata; class Mammalia; order Artiodactyla; family Bovidae; genus Litocranius; species Litocranius walleri. Next base: position 28,719 of record SJYG01001716.1, on the reverse strand, counting down.
GTATTCAGCATCTGATGTAATGGAAAAGATATGGGGCTCATTAAGCATTTTTTCTCATAGGGTTCATTCAAGAGATGGTAAGAAATATCAAGGCAAAACATATTGTCAGAATTTCTGGGGTTTTGTTCAACCATCAAATAATTATATTACCATCTATGAAATATTTCTACTTCTCATCCTTGGTGGGCAAGATTTGTCCTAAAAGACTTTGTCAAGTAACGTGTTGAAACATATATATGTAGTTTGCATGTTGTTCTCCTGATCTAGAAGTCTAGAGCTTATTTTTAAAGGATATGGGATTAAGTTTGGAAGAGCTACATTTATTGAATGTGTTTTCACTTCTAGCTGCTAAGTCGCTTCAGTCATGTCCAACTCTGTACGATCCCATAGATGGCAGCCCACCAGGCTCCACCGTCCCTGGGATTCTCCAGGCAAGAACACTGGAGTGGGTTGCCATTTCCTTCTCCAATGCATGAAAGTGAACAGTGAAAGTGAAGTCACTCAGTTGTGTCCGACTCTTTGTGACTCCATGGACTGCAACCCACCAGGCTCCTCCGCCCATGGGATTTTCCAGGCAAGAGGACTGGAGTAGGGTGCCATTGCCTTCTCCATTGGCTTCTAGAGATGACATATATTTTGAATGACTGCCCACTCGATTTTAAAATAACCCTTCAAAGCTTCTGCAAAAGTATGGTTTTCTGAATTTTCAGTAGATTTCCATTGTTGAAAATATGAACAATTTGTATTGATCTATGTATTAAGGCATCCTAACTGAAGCAATTTTATAAGAAATACTTGTATTACAATATTTTATATATACCTGAATGCCCTTGCTTTAGAAATGAAGCATTAAGACTCGTAACAGTTAAGCTACTTGCCCAAGATGACACAGAATGCTAGTAAAAGGAGCAAGACTGTGCTACTAATCAAGACTCAGAAAGCCTCTTGGCCCTGCCCTTCTCTGTTATTAATATAGCCCCTGCAGTTGCTTTCATGGCTCCTATAACTGCTGAGGGTAAGACTATGCTCATTTTACAACTGGGGGAAATGTCAGCACTTTAGAAAAATGGGTCTTTGTTGTCTCAAGAGAACTGCAGCCCCACACATCATGTCTTCACACTGTGCTTGAAGACACAAATGTGTTGGAAAAATTAGGACTCCCAACAATTCTTCTAAATCACCGTGTTATTATCACTTTCTTATACCCCTCCACACTCCTAACTTCCTTTCTAAGTCAATTCACTGGCAAACAGCATGCCTCTAAGATGAAACAAATCTCTGTTTTTGCTACCACTGTGCATTGAGCCCTCAATTGTATATGGAAAGAAACACATCACCATGCTGACTCTGAAATTTTTCTCTCCCGACTGGACTTCTCTCCTGACCTCCACAGTCATAGGATTACAGACAACTGACATCTGGACCTCGATGTATAACAGACATCTTAATGTTAACATGCCCAAAATTATGCTCTAGCTGTATCCTCAAAACTTCATACTACCCCTAGCTTCCCTTTAAATCCAGGTTATTAAATTGTTCTATCTTTCATATCTCTATTTTTTTCAGAACTTGAGCAAACGTTTCCTATTCTCTGGCTTTCCAATATCTCTAAATATATTAGCATAATTGTCCTATCATATGACTTTATCATTTCAGTATCTGAAGCCTCAGCAGGTCTCTTTCTCATATCTGTGCTTCTGCTGAGTCGTGCCACCTCCTGACGTGCTAGAACATATTTGTATACCACTCATTACACTATTTCAAAGTTACTCACCAAGGCATACCAGCTGGGTGTAATGGAGCGCTAGCTGATCTTGTCTCTTCAGTGGTTTCTAATCTTTAATCTCTATGAAATTAGAGCAAGTCCCATGCATATGTCTGTCCTCCTTTATTACAGTGTTTGCAAATAGACTGATCATTTATTCATCAACTGTTTGGTAGAGTAACTTCATTTCTTATTGTTCCACTGGGGTTTTGCCACATAATATTTTAAGAATTGTCTAGAAAAGTTTTCTCTGTAACATAATTTTTCTAAAAAACACACAGATGAAAATAGCAAAGTATATTTACAGTATATTTATATTCCCATTTACTTTGAGTCAAAATAAAAGACACGGTTTTTGTCTACCTACATGGTTAGGTAGATTTTTATGCTGAATATGCTTAAACACTCAGGCATGTTTCCAGAATTTACTTATTACAAAATACCTAGTGTCAAGACATGTGAGAAATGAATAAATAAAAACGCTAACAATGTTTCTGTTTAGGATAACTCAACACTGTGAATCTGCAAATTGTCAAAATTTGCACTTAAAAGTGTAACAGATTTCCAATAAATACCCTATGACATAATATCTCAGAGTTTGACAATATGACTCTAAAATTCATTTTAAAGAATGACTAACAAAAGAGAAGAAATGTTGAAACAGAATAAAAATAAGGGATCTTGTCCAACCAGATGATAATACACAGACTTGACTCAGGAAAGACAATGGAAAAAACAAAAAGTCCAGAAACAAAGTATATGATGTTGATCATATCAATAGTGAAAATAATTATTTAGTTATTGGTATTTGGACAACATGCTTAGTCACTTGGAAAAAATTACATGATCCAAATATTCACTATATAATTATATAAATTCCAGTGAGAATAATAATTGAAAGCAGTAAATATGGTATGAGGTAAAAATGGTGCCCTACAAACTTTTGAAATGTGGCAGCCTGGGAATAGAGATGACAAAAGTATGAAAAATACACTGGCAAATAGTCATTATAATTTTAGAGAATCTACAACAAAAGCAAAGATTACTAAGGAGGATAAATGACTCTGCTCTGTAAAACTTCGACATTAGGTGATGAAAAATACAAAAAATTTAAAGCATTTATAAATTTTCAACATACTTATCAGGCAAAATATTGTATATCACATTAAAAGCTTTTGCAAAACCTCAAGTAAATAACATACATACCTTCCTAATAGTAAAGGAAGAAAAGATATAAATTTATGAAGAGATAATATAAATAATGCTATGCAAAAAAATTTATTTACTCTCATTAAAGAAAAAATGAAAGTTTCTCAGTCATGTCCGACTCTGTGACCCCATGGACTATAGCCCATCAGGCTTCTCTGTCCACGGAATTCTCCAGGCTAGAATACTGGAGTGTGTTGCCATTCCCGTCTCCAGGGCATCTTGCTGACCCAGGGATTGAACCTGGGTCTCCTGCATTGCAAGCAGATTCTTTACTATCTGTGCTACCAAAGTCATTAATAAAGAAATGCTTATTAAGATACTATTTTCATCATAAAACTGGCAACTATAAAATATTTATATTCAATGCTAAAACTGGTGACATTATAAGGAAAAATGGATAATTTTATCAATTCAGTTCAATTCAGTCAGTCCAACTCTTTGTGACCCCTGGATACAGCACACCAGGCAACCCTGTCCTTCACCAACTCCCGGAGCTTGCTCAAACTCATGTCCATCAAGTCGGTGATGCCATCCAACCATCTCACCCTCTGTGGACCCCTCCTCCTGCCTTCAGTCTTCTTTCCCAGCATCAGGGTCTTTTCCAGAGTCCATTCCTCACATCAGATGGCCAAAGTATTGGAGTTTCAGCTTCAGCATCAGTCCTTCCAATAAATATTCAGGATTGATTTCCTTTAGGATGGACTGGTTTGCTCTGCTTGATGTCCAAGGGATTCTCAAAAGTCTTCTCCAACACCATAGTTCAAAACCATCAGTTCTTCTGGGCTCAGCTTTCTTTATAGTCCAGCTCTCACATCCATACATGATTACTGGAAAAACCAAAGCTTTGAATAGATGGGCCTTTGTTGGCAAGGTAATGTCTCTGCTTTGTAATATGCTGTCTAGGTTGCTCATAACTTTTCTTCCAAGGAGCAAGCGGCTTTTAATTTCATGGCTGCAGTCACCATCTGCAGTGATTTTGGAGCCCCAAAAGATAAAGTATCTCGGTGTTTCCATTGTTTCCTCATCTGTTTCCATGAAGCGATAGGACCAGATGCCATAATTTTAGTTTTCTGAATGTTGAGCTTTAAGCCAACTTTTTCACTCTCTTCTTTCACTTTCGTCAAGAGGCTTTTTAGTTCCTCTTCACTTTCAGCCATAAGAGTGATGTCATCTGTGTATCTGAGGTTATTGATATTTCTCCTGGTGATCTTGATTCCAGCTTGTGCTTCATCCAGCCCAGCAGTTCGCATGATGTACTCTACATCTAAGTTAAATAAGTAGGATGACAATATACATCCTTGACGTACTCCTTTCCCAACTGGGAACCAGTCATTTGTTTCCTGTCTAGTTTTAACTGTTGCTTCCTGGCCTGCATACAGATTTCTCAGGAGGCAGGTCGGGTGGTCTGGTATTCCCATCTATTTCAGAATTTTCCACAGTTTGTTGCGATCCACACAGTCAAAGGCTTTGGCATCATCAATAAAGCAGTAGTAGATGTTTTTTCTGGAACTCTCTTGCATATTCAAAAGCAGAGACAATACTTTGCCAACAAAGGTCTGTCTAGTCAATGTTATGGTTTTTCCTGTGGCCATGTATGGGTGTGAGAGTTGGACTGTGAAGAAAGCTGAGCACCAAAGAATTGATGCTTTTGAACTGCTTTTGAACTGTGGTGTTGGAGAAGACTCGAGAGTTCCTTGGACTGTAAGGAGATCCAACCAGTCCATTCTAAAGGAGATCAGTCCTGGGTGTTCTTTGGAAGGACTGATGCTAAAGCTGAAGCTCCAATACTTTGGCCACCTCATGCAAAGAGTTGACTCATTAGAAAAGACTCTGATGCTGGGAGGGCTTGGGGGCAGGAGGAGAAGGGGACGACAGAGGATGAGATGGCTGGATGGCATCACTGACTCGATGGACGTGAGTCTGAGTGAACTCTGGGAGTTGGTGATGGACAGGGAGGCCTGGCGTGCTGCAATTCATGAGGTTGCAAAGAGTCAGACATGACTGAGCAATTGAACTGACTGACTTGCTTTTTCAATGTTCCAGCAGAACATTTTTAAGGAAAAATGGACAATTTTATGAATTATTGTTAAATAATTGTGCTAAATTTCCTGAAAACTTTAACACTCCTGTTTTATCTTTAACCAGTCAATTTTACATCTAGCATTTTGTTCAAACAAAATAAAGAAAAATTTGACTTTATTGACTTTAAAGAAAAAGTTTATGAATACTTTTGTCTATATATTTAACTATTTCTGACAGCAAATTAGTAAAAAAAAAAAAACCCTAACTACTCAGTAGATAATTTGCCAATTAAAATTTATTAGATTCAGGGGCAGGGATATATGTTGTATATTAACTTTTATCACTAAGAAGTATGTTTAATATCAAGAAAGACATACAAAGTTCCAGGACTATATTCATATTTGCCTTTACTCATGTAAAATTAGTTATAAGGACAGAGTAGAACCAGATAGCAGAGGAATCTAGTAAACCTGGTAGCAAACCTGAATGGGCCATTCACTATCTATCTGAATGTTTTCAGTTCAGTTCACTTCAGTCGCTCAGTCGTGTCCGACTCTTTGCGACCCCATGAACCGCAGCACGCCAGGCCTCCCTGTCCATCACCAACTCCCGGAGTCCACCCAAACCCATGTCCATTGAGTCAGTGTTGCCATCCAACCATCTCATCCTCTGTTGTCCCCTTCTCCTCCTGCCCCTAATCTTTCCCAGCATGAGGGTCTTTTCAAATAAGTTAGCTCTTCACATCAGGTGGCCAAAGTATTGGAGTTTCAGCTTCAGCATCAGTCCTTCCAATAAACACCCAGGACTGATTTCCTTTAGGATGAATGTTTTCATGACCCTAAAATTCCACTCCTTTATAGTCTAATGCACCTCTTGAGGAAACATCTATAGGGAAGCTCATAGCAGTGTTATTCCTAATAATTCAATGTATAGTAGAACGGGTAAAGAAAACAAAGCATCTTCACATAACAAAAGTAAACAGAACACAGGTACACAACTAGTATGACTCTCAAAACACAAAGCAGAAGAAACAGATAGTAAATGTCTATTTATACAAAGCTTAAAAACCTAGCAAAACACAGAGCTTAAGTCTAGTAAAACAAAGCCATATTATTTAGGCAAACAAGCATATGTGGCAAAACTATGAAGAAAAATAGCAAAAGGAAACCACCATCACATAAGGATAGTAGCCACCTCTATAGTAGAGGTAGGAGGTTATTACAACCCCAAACCCCATGGTTTCTGGAATGCTCACAGTATTTTCTTGACTTTGGTGGAAAGGAAGGGAATGGCATGGGAGATCACATTATAGTTATGTATGAATTCACAATTCACACATTTATATTTTTACTTTTTTATGTGCTTTATTTCACAATAAAATAAGGATGTCTGAAAAGTGAAGTGAACGTGTTAGTCTCTCAGTGTCCAACTAATTACGACCCCAGGGACTGCAGCCCACCAGGCTCCTCTGTCCATGGAATTTTCCAAGACAGAATACTGGAAGGGGTTGCGATTCCCTTCTCCAGGGGATCTTCCTGACCCAGGGACCAAACCAGGGTCTTCCACACTGTGGGCAGATTCTTTACCATGTGAGCCACCAAGGAAGTGGTGATGAGGATGGCTAGAAGTTGGCATTTGCTTCTCTAAAACAGAAGTACTTTAGGTCTTTGATCACCTGTCAATGGGCTGTAACGAATAAGAAGAAATTCCATTCTGAAGGCCTATTCATCTAACCCATTTGTCTTCTTTTGTAGGGAATACAATTGAGTTTTCCTAGTTGTGGGATGCATTTGGCTATAGTATCCCAGCTCCTTGGCGTTACCATTGGGACGAACCTGAAACATTCACAAAGCAGATGGCCAGCTTTCCAGGCCCAAATGCGGCCTGAACCTATGACCTTAACACTGCCCCCAGTAAATAGCTGATGTAACTAGTTCAAGCTAGTCCTAAAAAATGGTGAGTGATAAGAAAACATAAGAAAAATGTGAATGCCTTTTAAAATAATTAACTAAAATGTCTATTAGTTCTATAATGAAAAACAAAAGAAATGGATTAAGAGTCAGGCAGACAAATTTTACATGGAGTTAAGACTATAATATTGGGTTTTATCTTTCATTTGTGCTAAAGAAAAAAATGAAAATGAAAAAAAAAGTTAGGCACAATAGTTATATGTGAAGTACATTTTTACTATATCTCTCTGTAAAATATATAAATGAATATAGGTAACAGCACTTAAAATTATTTAACATCCAGAGAAAAAGGAGAAGAAATAGGAGTATTAGTAGTTAGAAGATATTCCTTAGAAGAATAACTGTTGGGAAAAAAAAAATCTGTATTCTGTATTTGTATTTTTTAAGTTAGTAGTTAAAATATTATGAAAGTAAAAAACACATGCAAAAGAATATAAATAACTTTAAATATTTTATATTAACTGTCATTTAAATTTTTAAAAAAATTCTGTGTTCAACTGAAGAGAATAAGCACTACAAATGTCTCAGTAACTCAAGATTTTAAATGAGCTATCTTTGCAAAGTGCTTGTTTATATTAAATAGTAAAATCAATTTTACCTTTAGGCTTTATTAAATAAAATTATGACCAAGCATCTTGAAGACATTTTCTTAAACGGAAATTTTCTAAATTTAAAACAAATTACTGTTTCTAACACACATTACACTGATAATTTCAGAAGATAAATTTTTGATCATTGGTTAAATTTTTTTCTCGTTTTTACATCTTATCTGCCTTGTTCCTTTTTTTGTTTTTTTAAAATGTATTTATTTTATTTGGAGGATAATCACTTTACAATACTGTGATGGTTTTTGTCATACCTCAACATCAGTTGGCCATGGGCTATATTTTTATCACTTTGCTTACTCTCCCAGTTCAAAAACGCTTTTATTTTTTTTTTTTGCTATCAAAATAGAATATTTTTCTCATTTAAAATTTTTAAACATGTTTGTTGTCATTTTCAGCCTCTGTTTAGCTTTCAGCTCCCCTCTCCCACCACCTTTGATACAAAAATAGTGAAAGGTGGAATGAACCCTGAGAATGAATCCCACTTCTGTAAGTTTAAATATTCAGGAATGGACAATGTTCCTTTTCAAGGCAATGACCCTTCTTGATTTATTAGCTTCTCCTTCTGGATTTATCCATGTGGGAAAACTGCCAAAGCTCATTTGTCTTTTCCTGCCTGTATCCTTATGTCATGACATTGAGGCACTTTGTTCTGCAAAAGTATTTTTAAAAGGTGACATGTCTTTCCCTGTGGAACATTTAAATAATAATAAAAACCACTTTTAATTAGGATCTGGAATAACTGCTAAGAAAAGAGTGAGAATGGAGCATAGCCCTCCACAGCACTCACAGTAGATCGATTTCACGTTTTTTAAGTTATCCCTGGCCACACTTGAATATATCTCTGGTATACTGAAGCTGTTTTTCTCTGAGATATCCAGCTCTCTCTTTCTCTGCAAGGCTAAGCGTTCTCTGTTTTAAGAACTGTGAAGATCACATTTTACTGTTACCAGTACTATTTATCAAAATATTTATTTTAGCTCTTATTGTCCCTTTCTATATTCATATTAGAACATCAGGAAAACAGAACAGTCAGATATTATCATCCTAATATCTGAAGCAATGTCTTACTACATATATAGTTAAACATTTAGAATATTTTTGTTGTGAAACACAAGATTATATAAGCCATCTTATCCATTTTATGGAATAGGAAACCAAGGCCAAGAAACACAAAATATTTAGTACAGTGCTAAATCTCTGGTTTTCCATTGTAGTATTTATTTCATGAGTAATAATCTAAAACTATATAACAATTTTGTTTCAAGATAATCATAAAGAAAAAACTTAAAACTAATTCAGACTGAGGAAATTAAGAAAAATATCACAATCATATTTGGACATATTTTCTATAAAATAGAAACATTTTATTAGAAATAGAAAATAGAAACATTTAAACAACATTACTCAGACATTTGCTTTTTCTTTTTAAATGAGATTTCTTTGCAAAAAGTTCCCTATCTTTTCTTATTCTCTCCACGTGTACATATCTTATGTTCCAAGCACAGGAAAAAATGCAAATGATGCCTTATCCATGAAGTTTTCCCAAACACCACAATTTGTTCTTGCATTAAACTCCACACTTTCATCTACTCATACTGTACTATAATTATTTGTTCATATTTCAGTCTTCTCTATCAAAATGTGAGTTCCCCTAGGGAAGGAAACGTATCATTTACTTTTGTATCTCTGGTGCCAGTACTATGGAAGACGATCATTGGTATTTGCTAAGTGACTCAATATATGAATGATTGACCCAGAAATTCCACTCCTGGCCATATATCTGGAGAAAACCGTAATTCAAAAAGATGCAGGTGCCCAAACGTTCACTGCAGCACTATTTACAGTAGCCAGGACATGGAAACAATCTCAATGTCCATCAGCAGAGGAATGGATAAAGAAGATGCAATGTGGTGCATATACACATAGAATATTCAGTTCAGTTCAGTCGCTCGGCTGTGTCCGACTCTGCGACCCCATGAATCGCAGCACGCCAGGCCTCCCTGTCCATCACCAACTCCCAGAGTTCACTCAGACTCACGTCCATCGAGTCAGTGATGCCATCCAGCCATCTCATCCTCAGTAGTCCCCTTCTCCTCCTGCCCCCAATCCCTCCCAGCTCCAAAGAGTCAACTCTTCGCATGAAGTGGCTAAAGTATTGGGGTTTCCAGGACTGGTCTCCTTTAGGATGAACTGGTTGGATCTCCTTGCAGTCCAAGGGACTCTCAAGAGTCCTCTCCAACACCACACTTCAAAAGCATCAATTCTTCGGCTCTCAGCCTTCTTCACAGTCCAACTGTCACAAAAAGGAACAAAATTGTGCCATTAGCAGAGACATAGGTGGACCTGGGACTATCATGCAGACTGAAATTAAGTCAGAAAGAGAAAACAAACATCATATATTAATGCATACATGTGGAATTTAGGAAAATGGTATAGATGATTTTAGTTGCAAAGGAGAAAGTGAGACACAGACAGAGAGAACAAACATATGGATACCAAGGGGGAAAGGAGGAGTAGGGTGCATTGGGAGATAAGGGACTGACATATATACGCTACTATGTATAAATAGATAACAAACGAGATACAATTGTATAGCACTGGGAATTCAGTGCTCTGTGGTGACCCAATGGAAAGGAAAACCAGAAAATGAGGGGATATATATATGTATAGCTGATTTACATGGTTGGATGTGAGAGCTGGACTGTGAAGTAGGCTGAACGCCAAAGAATTGATGCTTTTGAACTGTGGTGCTGGAGAAGACTCTTGAGAGTCCCTTGGACTGCAAAGAGATCCAACCAGCCCATCTTACAGGAGACCAGTCCTGGGTGTTCACTGGAAGGAATGATGCTAAAGCTGAAACTCCAGTACTGTGGCCACCTCATGCGAACAGTTGACTCATTGGAAAAGACTCTGATGCTGGGAGGGATTGGGGGCAGGGGGAGAAGGGGACGACAGAGGATGAGATGGCTGGATGGCATCACTGACACGATGGACATGAGTCCGAGTGAACTCCGGGAGTTGGTGATGGACAGGGAGGCCTGGCGTGCTGTGATTCATGGGGTCGCAAAGAGTCGGACACGACTGAGCGACTGAACTGAATTGAACAGCAGAAACTAACAAGACTGTAGAGAAACTACACTCAAATAATGTGTGCATGTGTGTGTGTGAATGGTTGCTTCATGGTAATTTTCCAAAGTATTCTTGAGCTTTTTACATACAGTTTTTTCAAAGTATTCTCAATGTGAATGAATATACCTACTGAAGGTTGTAGAACAATAAACCATCTATTTTCCCTCCCTCATTCCCTGAGTATAACCCTAATTTCAGCTTCCAAAGAGGATTATTATAAGACATTCACTTAGTAATTACACTTGAGCAAGCTATGGAATTTCAAATAGAGATATATTTAGGGCCACCGCCCCCTTTATTATGCTGTCAAATTATTTCCAGTATGTTTCAAAGCCTAGTAAAATGCATTAATTGATATTCTGATGGTTTAAGAGAATGAATGTAGCCCTCACGTTTTTAATGAAATACCAGGAGATAATAAAAGTCCAAAGGAATAAAATACAGAATTTATATTAACGATCAGAGCCAACAGAATATTTTATCCAACTGGGGTTTCACAACATAATAGAGACATGAAGGAGTCAGAGCACAAGCCCGGGTCATAACACCAGAGACAAGGAGTCAGAAATTGGGGTGAGAGAGGGAATCATAGACGTGGCAATGGTGAAATGGAGACATACGCCTAGATATTTCCTTTTCCATCCACATATATAAAACTAAAGAATATAATACCAAGAAAAATCATTAAAGGATATAGAATTTACCAGTAAGATTATGGGAGTAGGGGTGTTCACTTTTTATTAATTTCTGGAGCTTTCAAAATATCACATGAACATTTATTACTTTTGATTATATGAAAATAAAATACATAACTGACAAATTGTTTAGTACTTATAGGTCTTAAGTATCGAAACATTTTCCTGAAAGAGGTTCTGAAATATCCATCCCTGGAGATTATTAGAAATAAGATAGAGACAGATTAGTTTGAAACAGGTCAAGTAGAACTTGCTTAAATGGTGACCTCTACATCTGCCTTCCATTCATAATGTCTATGATTGATTCTAAGCATTGTTTAAAACAGAAAAATTGCTGTTTTTAAGGAAACATAATCTAGCATGCAATAGAATAGATTTTTGTTTGAGGAACTAGTAAGGTCGATAAATTCATACCTTACTGCATTATCAAATAAATCTTTTTCCTCTTGCTTTCTGAGATTTCTCTAAATTCCAAATTATCTTTCCTTTTCTCCTTTTCGAAAAATATCTATTTTGAAGAAACTCAGAAAAAATTATAATAAAAACACAAAAATTGATTATGTAATGCAAACCCCTGTAAGGTACAAGTGTAACCAGACAAAGGATAAATGCTCTTAGCCACGCATAAACCTACATTTATGGAACACTCAGGATAAGAAACAATATCACGAACCAAAGAAATAGATATTTTCCTCACACTCTCAAACCACTACCTAATGGAAATACAAGAACAAAAAATGAATCTCTGGTACATATACAGGTGGAATATTTTGGTGTTGTTGATATTTGACTATTTTGACCTAAACAAAAGTTAATTACATGTGACTCAATGCACAGCACATTTATTTCCCAAAAGCAACACCAAAATAATTATCATTGTACAATATCACATTTCATTAAATAAATGGCATTAGTGTAAAAAAAAAACTTTGCGACCCCAAGGACTGTAGCCTGCCAGACTCCTATGTCCGTGGAATTCTCCAAGCAACAAATAGTGGAGTAGGCTGCCATCTCCTTCTCCAGGTGATCTTCCCAACCAAGGAATCAAACCCAGGTCTCCTGCATTATAGGCAGAATTTTACCATCTGAGCTACCAGGGAAGCCCTTAATGTAAGAAAACTATTCAGATATGAAATGAAAAATGATTTTGGAAACATCTGTGTTTTGGAAATTGTGTCTTTTATAAGCATGTTAACTTAAGCCTGCTCTCAGATAAAACTTTTAAAAAGAAGCAACAAAGAGAGAGAACAGAAACAATTTTATGACAGATGGATTTGAAAAAAAAATCAAAAAATTAAATAAGCCAGGCAAAAAGTAGTTTTCATTGATACATAACTTACATTTCATATTACACAATTTTAGATTCAAATTCCAAATGAGACTTGGTTAGTTAAGAGCTACTTTTCTAATTATTTCCAGGTGCCTGGTACTAGTGCAAATATATAACACATATTTGATCAAAAACATAGTAATGTACATGTGCAATTGTATAACGATATCATTCAACTATTTTTGCTGCATTTATTTATTTCATAAGGTTGTATTGAAGCTTAAAGCTTTAGTTGATAAAAATCCCCAAACCAGAGCACCACAGATATTTCACTCAGGATGAAAAGAACCCTAAAATTATTCAGTTCAGTTCAGTCCAGTCATTCAGTCATGTCCAACTCTTTGCGACCCCATGAATCACAGCATGCCAGGCCTCCT
>SJYG01001715.1:32102-54085 GCA_006410535.1 Litocranius walleri | reverse complement strand
GTCCCTTGGATTCTCCAGGCAAAAACACTGGAGTGGTTTGCCATTCCCTTCTCCAATGCATGAAAGTGAAAAGTGAAAATGAAGTCGCTCAGTCGTGTCCGACTCAGCAACCTCATGGGCCGCAGCCTACCAGGCTCCTCCATCCATGGGATTACCCAGGCAAGAGTACTGGAGTGAGTTGCCATTGCCTTCTCTGCACTATTGTCTGAATTACTGTGATTAGTGATTTCCAGTATTTTTACTTCTATTCAAAAATATCTATTTAAGTCAACATTATATAACTCTATTACTGCACAAAGCATCAAAAAATCAGCACTGAAAAAAATATTGTGAGTTTACCGCTATTCTTTTTTCTACTGAATTGCAGGTTGATACATTCAAACTTTTTAAATGTTTAAGAAATATTCTTAAAACTTTTATCCATTTAAAGACCTATGATACTTTTATCTTTACCCAGGCAAGAGTACTGGAGTGAGTTGCCATTGCCTTCTCTGCACTATTGTCTGAATTACTGTGATTAGTGATTTCCAGTATTTTTACTTCTATTCAAAAATATCTATTTAAGTCAACATTATATAACTCTATTACTGCACAAAGCATCAAAAAATCAGCACTGAAAAAAATATTGTGAGTTTACCGCTATTCTTTTTTCTACTGAATTGCAGGTTGATACATTCAAACTTTTTAAATGTTTAAGAAATATTCTTAAAACTTTTATCCATTTAAAGACCTATGATGCTTTTATTTGTAAAGTGTCATTATTCCATTTGTCTTTAATTACATTAAAAAATGACATAACACAAAATCTTCAGAAAGATGGAGAGTATTCTAAATTGGCCCAACACATGATTAGAAATATTGTAAATATGATAGAAATTATTTAATTTGTCATCATCAAACAAAAAATCCAAATTGAAAAATTCTAATGTAATTCCTACACTCTGTAGTTTGGCAGACTTTTTTGTCTATAAAGGGTCAAATAGTAAATAGTTTAGGTTTTGGAGTAGTATAGTCTCAGCTACAACTATGCTTGGATAGCACAAAGCATCCATGGTCAATGCATAAATAAATGAGCATGGCTGTTTTCCAATAAAACTTTATTTATAAACATAAGTGTCAAGCTACTTTGACCTGTGGCTATCCTTTGTCAATCCCCACTATACTCCAAGAATTTATCCATAAACCTCTAAAAATTACTTTTTTCAGTAAATATTATCATAGCTTTTTGAGGAGGCTTAAAATGAATAACACATTAATGGATAGAAAAGAAGAAGGAAATTAAATGATGCTAAATGCCAAAGATACTTCCCAGGTGGCTCAGTGGTAAAGAATCCACCTGCCAATGTATGAGATGTGGATTCGATCCCTGGGTCAGGAAGATCCCCTGGAGCAGGAATTGGCAACCCACCCCAATATTCTCACTTGGAATTCCAGTGGAGAGAGGAGTCTTGCAGGCTACATTCCATGAGGTCACAAAGAGTTGAACATGACTTAGCAACTAAACAGCAACAACAAATGCCTAAGATACACTGATGCTGAGTTTTCAAGAATGAAAAACAGAGATATGGACACTATTATTAAAGAGGTCACAGAGTAGAAGTGAAAATAGATCTTAAACAAATAATGAAAGAAAAAAAATAAATTACAAACCTGAAAATGCCAAGGTCTATAATTCTAAAAATATCCACTAAGTTTCCTTAGCTACTGACTCTTTGACAAGTATACAAGAACGAGTAGGCATTTACTATTTTTTTTTAACTCTTTTGAAGCAAGGAAAATAATTTTAGGAAAAGAAAAAAAATAAGAAAATCACCTGAAATACCTATGAATGGGTTACATAAGAGGAAAATAGTGCCTTTGACAAACTTAGTATTGTTGAAGAGGGAGGGAGAGACAGAGACGAGAGATTAGGGACACATGATGAAGTGAAGTTGGAGAGGCAGCTTCTCTTTGTCCTAAGAGCAAATGGGGATCCAGGTGACTGAGATGCTAACACTTGCACTCTGGCAAAATCGCTCTCACTATGGAAAAGGAATTACATGGAAGAGTGATGGGGTGTGTCAAGTGTTGAGCAAGAGACTGAGATAGAGGATTGTGCAGATGACTTGGGCTGTGGGGATTGTGACATCTTCTAGAGGACTTTTAGGAAACAAAGTCAACAGAACTGGGAAGTAGACTGAATACAGTATCTCAAAAATGGATATCACTAAACAAACAAACAAACAAAAACTACATGAATCTTGCTGCTGCTGCTGCTAAGTCGCTTCAGTTGTGTC
The DNA here is from genome assembly GCA_006410535.1 of Litocranius walleri. Lineage (NCBI taxonomy): Eukaryota > Metazoa > Chordata > Mammalia > Artiodactyla > Bovidae > Litocranius > Litocranius walleri. The sequence goes on along the minus strand of SJYG01001715.1, from coordinate 51,809 downwards.
CACTCTGTGTGACCCCATAGAAAGCAGCCCACCAGGCTCCCCCATTCCTGGGATTCTCCAGGCAAGAACACTAGAGTGGGTTGCCATTTCCTTCTCCAATGCATAAAAGTGAAAAGTGAAAGTGAAGTCACTCAGTTGTGCCCCACTCTTAGCGACCCCATGGACTGCAGCCTACCAGGCCTCTCCGTTCATGGGATTTTCCAGGCAAGAGTACTGGAGTAGAGTGCCATTGCCTTCTCCGTGAGTTCCCTGCATCATACAGCAAATTCCCACTGGCTATCTATTTTACACAAGGTAATGTATATATTTCAGTACTACTCTCTCAAGTCTTCCCACCCTCTCCCTTCCTTACTGTGACCAAAAGTCTGTTCTTTAAGTCTGCATCTCCTTTGCTGCCTTGCAAATAGTTTCATCATCGCCATCTTTCTAAATTCCATATGGATGCATTAATACACGATATTTGTCTTTCTCGTTCTGGCTTACTTCACCCTGTGCAATAGGTTTTAAGTTCATCCACCTCAGTAGAACTGACTCAAATGTGTTCTTTTTTAAGAGGAGCTACCCTACGTTGCCGGGGTCCAGCCCCGGTGGATTCAGGGTAATTCGAAGGTGGGTGTGGAGTAGGCGTCCTAGAAAAATCTATCTAATTACAGATAGGGAGGGACTAGGAATTTAGCAGAGAAAAATAGGCCAAATAACTTGGTTAACACAGGGTACCAATCACCACCTACATAGGCCGCAGGCATCTTCCTGTTCTCCCAAAGGAGAGGAGGCACTGAGGCTCCCCTGGTCTGATCTTAGAAGCCCAGGCAAAATTAGTAGGCTTGATGGGTCCTATGCACCAGATGGGAATTTGGCCAGAAAATAGTAAGAGAGAGAGAAAGAGCCTGAATAACTTGGTTTACATGGGGCACCAATAAAATTCTTGACAAGGAATTTGCACCATCTACATTGGGCCACCGATGCCACACATGGGCTTGAAAACTGGGGCAAATAAGCAGACATGGAGGGCACCCATGCTCCAGATGGGAATTCAGCCAGAAAATTGGGGAGCAGAAAGGAACAACATGAGGGAATCAGTCTTTCCAGAACTGATCCTATTTCTTTATTTTTCAGGTTTGTTTATATACCTTTTGTTACACATAGGGATGAATACAGAGTCATGCGGGGGTCAGTAGACCTGACCCTTGTCACAATCAGGTGTTTCATGTAAAATTATACAAAGGTCTTATGAGTTTTTACATCATCTTCTGACCATGAGGTCTGCTGACATTTTGTGGCCCTTTCTGATACCAGTCAGTTAACCAGAAAACTTATTTTTCCAGGAGTGATTTTTTCAGGCACCACCCTCCAAATAAAGTTTCATACCTATAGGGTGAGGGTGTAGTGAGTTACAATCAAGAAAGGAATTTACTTAACCTAAGGTTTAACATGATTAGTCTTAAAGGTTAATAATTATTTCTCTTATATGCTTAAAGGTTAATACTTATTTCTCCTATATGCTAGTTATATTCATTATAAGGGCAGGGAATATGAAGATTTAGCAGCAAACATCAGCCCAACAAATGAAAATCCTTTCACCAATGTTCCCCTTAAGATCTACTTAGTCTTAAGATAGTGATAAAGTTACATTTTTACATAGAAAAGACAGTGATTTATAACAAAGTACAGTATTCTATAACAAAATATAAAATTCATTAACTCAAAAAGTCTAATATTGCTAACATCAAAACTACTATATTTCCTTTCCTATATTCCAAATACATTGATTAATATATTCCCAGATGCCTAAGGATATGAAGGCCTGGCGGCAATCAAATGAGAAAAGCCCTATGCTAATACTCCAAAATCTCTGTGCTGTTTATGGTTGAGAGGTTGTCACACAAGCTAGTCTGTCAGCAGAGAGCTTTGACCTGAGCCACCCTTGTCACCCCCAAGGCAGGGAATTAGCAGTAATTATTGGCATGACAAATGAAAAAAACCCTTCACCAATATAATTCCTAATCAACCCACTAATACTATACTAATAATCTTCTAACTTCTCAAAAGAGTTTGCATTTAGAAAGTTTTAAAGCATCCCATGCCTCTCACAGCTGGGAGGCTGTAAACAATCACATGCGGCTGGACAACCTGATCAGGCAGGCCAGAGAACCTTCAGAGTTTTTAGGTTGAAACACTCTTGTCACACCCAGGAATTTTTATTAACTGGGGCTGCAAGTTAACTCCTTCTCCAAGAGAAATGGTTATGGGAAAGAGCTCCCTGTAAAGTACTCTAGTTTGGGGGTAGATGCTCGGGAACAGGGAATTTCCTGAGGCTTGATCACACCTTTGCGTATTCCAAACCTCCCTTCCTCATGACCTTTGCCAAGGGCGGAGTTCCTCATGCTGGCCCCCAACATCACGTCAGAGGCGCCAGGGGTGGGGGACGAGAGGAGCTACCCTTCACCCAAGGCCAGGGGCATCCGCCAAGAGGAGCAACTGCACGTCCAAGGAGCAGTGGCTGCGTGGGTGCATGAGGGCTGAGAGGAGCTACTCCATGTTCAAGGTTAGGACGGGTAGCAGTGAGGAGATACCCCTCATCCAAGGTAAGGAGCAGCAGATGTGCTTTGCTAGAGCAGCCATGAAGAGATACCCCACGTCCGAGGTAAGAGAAACCCAAGTAAGACTGGTGTTGTGAGAGGGCATCAGAGGGCAGACACACTGAAACCATAATCACAGAAAACTAGTCAAGCTAATCACACTAGGACCACAGCCTTGTCTAACTCAGTGAAACTAAGCCATGACCAAGGAGGGGCGGGTCATGGTGAGAGGTTTGACAGAATGTAGTCCACTGCAAAGGAGAATGGCAAACCACTTCAGTATTCTTGCCTTGAGAACCCCATGAACAGTATGAAAAGACAAAATGATAGGATACTGAAAGAGGAACTCCTCAGGTCAGTAGGTGCCCAGTATGCTACTGGAGATCAGTGAAGAAATAACTCCAGAAAGAATGAAGGGATGGAGACAAAACAAAAACAATACCCAGTCGAGGATGTGACTGGTGATAGAAGCAAGGTCCAATGCTATAAAGAGCAATATTGCATAGGAACCTGGAATGTTCGGTTCATGAATCAAGGCAAATTGGAGGAGGTCAAGCAGGAGATTGCAAGAGTGAACGTCGACATTCTAAGAAGCAGTGAACTAAAATGGACTGGAATGGGTGAATTTAACCATTATATCTACTACTGTGGGCAGGAATCCCTCAGGCGAAATGGAGTAGCCATAATGATCAACAAAAGAGCCCGAAATGCAATACTTGGATGCAATCTCAAAAACAACAGAATGGTCTCTGTTCGTTTCCAAGGCAAACCATTCAATACCATGGTAATCCAAGTCTATACACCAACCAGTAATGCTGAAGAAGCTGAAGTTGAATGGTTCTATGAAGACCTACAAGACCTTTTAGAGCTAACAACCAAAAAAAGGTGTTCTTTTCATTATAGGGAACTGGATGCAAAAGTAGGAAGTCAAGAAACACTTGGAGTAACAGGCAAATTTGGCCTTGGAATATGGAATGAAGCAGGGCAAAAACTAATAGAGTTTTGCCAAGAAAACGCACTGGTCATAGCAAACACCCTCTTCCAACACCACAAGAGAAGACTCTACACATGGACATCATCAGATGGTCAACACCGAAATCAGATTGATTATAGTCTTTACAGCCAAAGATGGAGAAGCTCTATACAGTCAGCAAAAACAATACCGGGAGCTGACTGTGGCTCAGATCATGAATACCTTATTGCCAAATTCAGACTTAAATTGAAGAAAGGAGGGAAAACCACTACACCATTCAAATATGACCTAAATAAAATCCCTTATGATTATACAGTGGAAGTGAGAAATAGATTTAAGGGTCTAGATCTGATAGAGTGCCTGATGAACTATGGATGGAGTTTCATGACATTGTACAGGAGACAGGGATCAAGACCATCCCCATGAAAAAGCAAAATGGCTGTCTGAGGAGGTCTTGCAAACAGCTGTGAAACAAAGAGAAGCAAAAAACAAAGGAGAAAAGGAAAGATATAAGCATCTGAATGCAGAGTTCCAAAGAACGGCAAGAAGAGATAAGAAAGCCTTCTTCAACGATCAGTGCAAAGAAATAGAGGAAACGAACAGAATGGGAAAGACTAGATATATCTTCAAGAAAATTAGAGATACCAAAGAAACATTTCATGCAAAGATGGGCTTGATAAAGGACAGAAATTGTATGGACCTAACAGAAGCAGAAGATCTTAAGAAGAAGTGGTAAGAATACACAAAAGAACTGTACAAAAAAGATCTTCATGACCCAGATAATCATGATGGCGTGATCACTCACCTAGAGCCAGACATCCTGGAATGTGAAGTCAAAGGGGCCTTAGAAAGCGTCACTACGAACAAAGCTAGTGGAGGTGATGGAATTCCAGTTGAGCTATTTCAAATCCTGAAAGATGATGCTGTGAAAGTGCTGTACTCAGTATGCCAGCCAATTTGGAAAACTCAGCGGTGACCACAGGACTGGAAAAGGTCAGTTTTCATTCCAATCCCAAAGAAAGGCAGTGCCAAAGAATGCTCAAACTACCACACAATTGCACTCATCTCACATGCTATTAAAGTAATGCTTAACATTCTCCAAGCCAGGCTTCAGCAATATGTGAACCATGAACTTCCAGATGTTCAAGCTGGTTTTTAGAAAAGGCAGAGGAGCCAGAGATCAAATTGCCAACATCTGCTGGATCATTGAAAAAGCAAGAGTGTTCCAGAAAGATATCTATTTCTGCTTCATTGACTATGCCAAAAACTTTGACTGTGTGGATCACAATAAACTGTGGAAAATTCTGAAAGAGAATACCAGTGGGAATACCAGACCACTTGACCTGCTTCTTAAGAAACCTATATGCAGGTCAGAAATCAACAGTTAGAACTGGACATGGAACAACAGACTGGTTCCAAATAGGAAAAGGAGTACATCAAGGCTGTATATTGTCACCCTGCTTTTTGAACTTCTATGCAGAGTACATCACGAGAAACACTGGACTGGAAAAAGCACAGGCTGGAATCAAGATTGCCAGGAGAAATATCAATAACCTCAGATATGCAGATGACACCACCCTTATGGCAGAAAGTGAAGAGGAACTAAAAAGCCTCTTGATGAAAGTGAAAGAGGNAAAGCACAGGCTGGAATCAAGATTGCCAGGAGAAATATCAATAACCTCAGATATGCAGATGACACCACCCTTATGGCAGAAAGTGAAGAGGAACTAAAAAGCCTCTTGATGAAAGTGAAAGAGGAGAGTGAAAAAGTTGGCTTAAAACTCAACATTCAGAAAATGAAGATCATGGCATCTGGTCCCATCACTTCCTGGGAAATAATAGATGGGGAAACAGTGGAAACAGTGTCAGAGTTTTTTCTTTTCTTTTCTTTTCATTTTTTTGGCTCCAACATCACTGCAGATGGTGATGGCAGCCATGAAATTAAAAGATGCTTACTGCTTGCAAGGAAAGTTATGACCAACCTAGACAGCATATTGAAAAGCAGAGACATTACTTTACCAACAAAGGTCTGACTAGTCAAGACCATGGTTTTTCCAATGGTCACATATGAATGTGAGAGTTGGACTGTGAAGAAAGCTGAGTGCCAAAGAATTGATAATTTTGAACTATAGTGTTGGAAAAGACTCTTGAGAATCCCTTGGACTGCAAGGAGATCCAACCAGTCCATTCTAAAGGAGATCATTCCAGGGTGAGCTTTGGAAGGAATGATGCTAAAGCTGAAACTCCAGTACTTTAGCCACATCATGCAAAGAGTTGACTCATTGGAAAAGACTCTTATGTTGGAAGGGATTGGGGGCAGGAGGAGAAGGGGATGACAGAGGATGGGATGGCTGCATGGCATCATTGACTCAATGGACGTGAGTCTGAGTGAACTCCGGGAGTTGGTGATAGACAGGGAGGCCTGGCATGCTGCAATTCATGGGGTTGCAAAGAGTCGGACACAGCTGAGCAACTGAACTGAACTGAAGTGAATACTCCATTGAGCATATGTACCACAACTTCTTTATCCATTCATCAGTCAATGGACATCTAGATTGCTTCCTTGTCCTAGCTATTTTAAATAGTGCTTCAATAAACGGGTACACTTGTGTTTTTTGATTATTGTTGTGAGTGACAACATTCTGAGATTGAAAAGATCCTGATACCCCAAGCTAGACAGCATATTGAAAAGAAGAGACATTACTTTACCAACAAGGTCTATATAGTCAAACTTATGATTTTTCCAGTAGTCATGTATGGATGTGAGAGTTGAACCATGAAGAAAGCTCAACGCTGAAGAATTGATGCTTTTGAACTGTGGTATTGGAGAAGACTCTCAAGAATCTCTTGGACAGCAAGGTGATCAAACCAGTCAATCCTGAAGGAAATTAGTCCTGAATATTCATTGGAAGTTTGACACTGAAACTCAAGCTCCAATACTTTGGCCACCTGATGTGAAGAACTGATTCATTGGGAAAGACCCTGATGCTGGGAAAGACTGAAGGCAGAAGGAGAAGGGGATGACAGAGGATGAGATGGTTGTATGGCATCACCAACTCAATGGACATCAGTTTGATCAAGTTTTGGGAACTGGTGACAGACAAGGAAGCCTGGCGCTCTGCAGTCCATGGGCTCGCAGAGAATCAGACACAGCCGAGCGACTGGACCGAACTGATCTGAGAACAACAATTTTGTTGTGAGTGACAACTTGCTGAGACTGAAAACATCCTGATATCCCAGGCTCCTTTGAAGAAATGCGGGGACATGGACTAACACTCTGGTAAATGAAATGCAAGTAGAAGGTGCTGGGTGAAGCTTCTGAAAATGATTGACTTGGCCAGCCTATACTCATTTGCCTCTTGACATTATTCCTGGAAAATGTATAAAGTGGATGGATTTCCTGCCGTTTTGGCAAAGTATATAGACAAAAGTGACAATTTAAGGACAAGGAACAGCTAGAAAGAAGACCCTTGATTCCTCACAAGATTATGAAGCTAGTATACCGGCCCTGGACTGCACACAGTACCTGCGATATAGCTTCTTTATATGAGAGAGAACTGAACTCCAGCTTGTTAAAAACATTATCTGAGTTTTTTGTGATGTGAAGCTGAACCAATATCTGATATAAATGATGTTCATTAAAAATACAGTCCATCACTGCATCAGTCTGATTGAGGAAACTCCTAATAACCCAGGTCTTCAAAGGTGCTCTAGGTGATTCTGACACAGGTGATGGAGGTGGTTTAAGGTCTGGAATGTGGGAACCACAGTCCTACCAACCTTTCCCCTGCCCTCTCCTACCTTTTTCACCAAGTGTCACATAAAAACAAATGCCCTTTGTCCACAAACACATTTTCGGTAGCATCAAAACTGTATCAATAAAACTATTCTTACCAGGAACAAGAATACAATGGATGGAAAACTGTTATATATGTGATAAGAAACCGAAGTATCCACTTTCAAAAAACAATATTTAAGGAGCTGATAGCAGAAAACATATATCTCTCATTTGTAAGGGGAAAAATTCTGACTTTTGGATAAAATTCTCTCTCTTTAATGGAGACATTGATGGTTAGAAATCATACAAATCATAAATGGCAGAATCAGAGTCACATCTTTGTCTCTTTTACTCCAAATACTGAGATCTTTGTGTCTATTATTACATAACTTTTTCACTCCTCAGTTTTAAAGTGAAAAGTTTCATGGAAACAGTCCTAAATCCTTTTTATTCCTAATGCCTGATGAATCTACTGTTTCCTATACAGGCATTAGAGAAATACTAAAATCATCTCATGTATCTTAAAGCCCCACCGAGGTCTTGAGGGGGCTGCACATATGAGATGAGCCCTTCTAATACTAAGGAGTCCTTCTTCATCCTCCAGAGGGGACCTGGTAAAATTAGAACTTGAAGGGTCTTTAGGCTCATCAGTCTAAATCCTTTGTTTAAACTGAGGACACTGAAGGCTGCTACACCAATGATATGGATAAAGACACAGCCAGGATGGGCAGGGCTGAATTTAGCATTTCAGCTTCCCATTCTAAATCCCATGCCCTTTACTATAGTCTGACATGCTACTGAAAACTCAGGAATTTGAGAGGAGCTCCCTTTCGTGTTGTTAGCTGTTTGCAGACTCTCCTTTGTGGGAAGACAAAACCACCAACTCTGCACACTGTCGCGGCTTCAAGAGACAGCTCTGTCAGGTCTGCACTGGGGCTGCAGGTGCCAGCTGAGCACTGTGTGTCTGGAGCACAGAGGTAAGTAGCAGTGTCCTCAGCCTGGGAAGCCGTGATGGACAAGGAGCTTCTTTTGATGGAGTTGTCAAGCGTGAAATGTAGTCTTCCACTATCTTTCTGTCTCTCATTTGAACGCATTAAAATCAGATGAACAAAGCCTCCCCTTGAATCCTGTCTGTACCACTGTAAGGCAGTTATAGTAATACTTTCATAGCTGCAGTTCATGGTGACATTTTCACCCTCCTGGATGCTCAGGGTCTGAAGATTCTGTTCTCCTTGCTGGCTATTCACCTCTAGGCAGAAACACAAGGACAGAGGCCAAGAGTCAGTCACTGCATTTTCACTCACTAGTATTTGCATTTCCTTCCTTCATTTGAGGGTACATTTCCCAATTAACAGGCTTTCCTGGTGGCACAGTGGTAAAGAATCTGCCTGCAATGCAGGAGATGTGGCTTTGATCCCTGGGTCAGGAAGATCTCCTGGAGAAGGGAATGGCAACTCACTCCAGTATTCTTGCCTGGAAAATTCCATGGAGTGAGGAGCCTGGTGGGCCACAGTCCATTAGGTCGCAAAGAGTTAGACAGGACTGAGCGACTAACACTTTCACTTTTCACTTTTCCCAATGAAAGAGAAGATTTTGCACCTCAGTCTTGTGAGCTCTGAACTTTGGTCACCCTCTTCCCATCACCAAAAGCCCCAACTCACTGGCCAGCTGAAGCCACAGAATCACCAAAGACAGGGCCAGAAGCTTCTCCATTCTTCTTCTTTAGGAGGATCATGGAAGACGCAGCTCTCGCCCTGAAATAAAGCCAGGTTCCTCAGTCTAGCTCTCTTTTTTGAGTATACTCATCCAGTCCCTCTGAGTCCCAGAGAGAGTCTCAGGTTTCTTACCCAGCCAATCAAAGGAAGCTTAACTTTTTGCTTTCAATACAAACATGTTGATTTTGAACAAAGTGAGTCTGAGGAGAGAGGCCCTGCCCTCTTGTGGGGGCAACATCATCCTGCTGAAAGAACCACCTGAGGAAGATGAAGTGTGTTAGGGCTGGTTCAGAAGAAACTCCAAAGCTGTTCTATTCTCTGCCTTTATTGAACTCCAGTTCCAGCCTAGAGTGAGAACAGATACAATTTTATGCACTAAAAACTCAATGAAGAAAGAACACTGATGCCCAGTATTTACAGAGTGCCTCTGAGGAGCACAGTTAGACTTCTTACAGTCACTTCTGATACCCTGTCCTTTTTCTTTTTTCCTATTTTGCCTCATGCTGGAATGAGATTGTTCTGGCTGAATTAAATAGAAAAGGAATAAGTTAAATAATATTGGGTTTGCCTCAGAATCTCCAATATGGTCACAGAACTGGACTCCAAAGCTGTAGTCAGTCTACCGAACATTTAGGAAAGAATTAACACTGATCCTTCTCAAACTGCTCTCAGAAGTTGCAGAGATTGCAGAGGAAGGAACAGCTCAGTGCAGCCTGCTTCATCACTTTGGCATCATGATCTCGTGGTCTGGCCTTGCTAGCAGTGCTGGAAGTCATGCATCAGCTCAAAAACACTGCTTTCCCCTTATCAAGCTGGACCCCGCCCACGCTATTGCTCAATGACACAGACTAATAGTGAGTCCCTGATGTAGTGTCATTCCCCAGAGAGACTTCCCAGATACCTGAAGACAACTGGATTACATCATGGAGACGGCTGAGATTTGTTCTCACTGGAATAGACACTCATTCCTGCACATGAATTTGTCTTCTTTGCTTATTGTACTTTGCCAGCCTCATCCTCATAAACTGACAGAGTACCTAATTTCAGCAAGATATTCCCCACAGCATTTCTTCTGAGGAAGAAACTATTTCCACAGCAAAAGATTACAGCCATGGGCAGACACCCACAGAATTACTTCTCTTACCACGTACCCTATCATCCAGAAATGGCTGACCTGATTACATTTAGAATGGCTTATTGATTCTATGGGCTTCCCAGGTGGCACAGTGGTAAAGGACCCACCTGCCAATACAGGAGATGCAAGGAACTTAGGTTTGACCCCTGGGTCAGTAAGGTCCCCTGGGGTAGGAAATGGCAACCCACTCCAGTATTCTTGCCTGAAAAATTCCACATACAGATTCTATAATAGCACCGGTTGAAAAACAGCTCTGAAAAGATGGCATCTGTCTCTTCAGATGCAATGCATGCTTTATAGCAGAGATAAGTAATGGTGGTGCCTCCCCATAGCCAGAATGCATGATTGCAGAAATCAAGGAGGTGGCGCTGGGAGTGGCTCCTTCACTATTATTTTCAGTAACTCACTAGCAAGATTTTTGCATGTAATGTTTGTAACGTTGAGTTGTATTAGTTCTTATTCTCTAAAAGAAATAATACTTTCACCAGGGGACACAGCAATGGTTTCACTGAACTGGAAGATAAGAGTTCCATGTGGCTATTCGGGTTATATACGTCTCATAACCAATGAATAGAAAATGAGGTTACTCTACTGACTACAGTAGTGGATAACAATTACCAAGGAGGAATGGGGTTGTTGCTACATATCAAATATAAAAGGATTATATCTGAAACCCAGGAGATTTCCTAGGAGAGCCTCTGGGCACTTCATGACCAATATTAAAGGTTAATGTTAAATTACAACAACCAATAAAAAGACAAGATTTTTGAGTACTCAGATCCTTTGAGAATGAAGAATTGGGTCACACCACTAGGTAAGTAGCCCAATTCCGAAGGTTACCACACAATTGCAGGTGTGGTTATGGCTGTGAGCAGGGAAAATATAAAATATAAAATGTGTAATAAGAAAAAAAGTCGTCTATATCAACACAGCATCACCACCAAATTGGGAATCAGAATGCAGTGGTTTTCTACATTTTCTTCTTGCTCTTTACATTCATGTGTTCCTCTGTGTACACTGCCATCTCCTGCTTCCTTCCCACTGTACTTATTCTATATACCACTTGAGAGAGATTAACTTTAGAATTTAGTCTGCGTATAACAGAAGTTTCAGTGGAATTCCCTCTGAATTTTAGAAGTAATTAATACAGCCAGTGATCCATAGTGACTGTTGGGACCACAGGTCTCCGCATTTGGGAGAAAGGATGAGAATTTCTTCACTTGCTCAAAAGACCGACTTAGCTTCTGAGATGGAAAACAGAGTCATTTCACCCTTGCTTGAAAGTTCAACTGTGTGTGGAGTGTGTATGAAAGATGTGCCAGTTATCAACTTATCGCCTTTGAACTACAAATTCCCCCTTCGTAGACTCAGGCTAATTCTGGACATGGGCCTTGTAAACATTTCTCGTCGCCAGCTGGCGCGATGTTAAGCTTTGTCGGTAGAGAGGATGGGAAGGACCCGGCAGGGAGAGGCAGCTTCTCTTCCGGGTCTGGCATGGGCTCTGCACTTCCTGTTCCTGGGTGCTCGGCCGTCCTGTGGGGCACCTGTGATGCTCACGTCCAGCAACGTTTAGTGACAGTCCCGGGTGCTTTCTTGGCAAGTTGCACAGGCACCCGAGCAAGTTCAGCAGTGCTCCTTTGCCAGCTTCCTACAAACTGTGCTAGAACCCTGGGCGCTGTTCTTCTGCTTGTTAGTCGTGTTCTCTGGCACCTCGGCAAACTTCCCCACCCAGCAGGCTGCAGTCACACACGCCCCAGTGAGGCCGGAGTCATCACTGTGACAGGAGAAGAGAATCCATATTTTAACGCGTTACTTTCTGCGAAACCCTGGCGTAGTCCTAAAGATGACAGTGTCTCCCTGCAGATGCTTTTCTTAGGTTCTTTAGAGTTCTTTCTAGAGTTCATTCGTTAATAATGCTCTGCTATTTGTTAATAATTCTTTATATTAAGCTTTTCTTTCTCAGCTTGCCGCGGTTTCTCCCCTGAGGGCCTCTACTTGGATAGTGTGAGTCCATCAAGTGCATGAGAAGAAAGGCATCAGCTGCAGAAAGAGCAGCAGCCGCCCGGCAGGGCGCGCCCTTCCGCTTTTAAGGGATCCCAGCCTGTGGCGACGGTGCGCGCGGGTGTGGGCGAGGTGGCAGCGGAGTCGGAGAATGGGGCGGCACCACTTAAACCTGGGGGCCCATCTGGGCCAAGAAGAGAATTTTCATGTTGTTACATACTTTTATTTCAGAAGTGTTTTTCCAGGAACTAATATCTACAATAAATACACTTATTATTTAAAAGTTAACTTATACACAGTAGCTAATGAGAATTCCCTTTAAAGTATTCTACAGCTAGTTGACAACTGATGACAACTCTGTATCTGAGAGGTAAATTCAGTGTCAGCCTCTAGAGAGACAGCGCCCCACGGTGGTCAAATAGGGAACATGGACATGCTTTCTGTAAGGGGTTTGCACTTCGCCTCTCTTGTGAAGCCAGGTACTGTGTCACCCAGAGCACAGTAATATACAGCTGAGTCTTCCTCCTGAGCCGAGGGTTTTTTCAGATGGAAGGATGCCTCAGCCCGGCTGAGCTCAGCGGTGAAGCCCTGGATGCTCTCTCTTGACGTGTCTTTCAGGAGTAACTGGAGGCGCTGTCTGGGGTGCTGGACATACCAGAAGAGCATAGGACTCCCAGAATACGAATAGCTGCACTTCACCTGCACGGGGTCCCCTTTGGACACAGAGATGTGGCTCTCAGGCTGAGTCACTGTCTGGGCTCTTGTTCCTCCTGTTACACAAATTCTGGGTCAGGGATTGACTTGCAAACAGAGCAGAATATTTTGTTAAGCCCATTCTGAATCAGAAGACCATAGTAAGATAAAAAGAAACTTTACTCACCAAGTGTGAATATCATCACAAGCACTGAGATGAGGGCGCGCTTCATGTCTGAGCTCTGAGGAAGCAGGAGGCTCCTTTCTGCAGGTTTTTCCTGGAAACAGTTCAGCCACGTGGACACCCTGACAGAGCAGTGAGTGGGTTTACAGGGCGTGCAAAGTAAAAGCTCTTCCTCAAAGGGCTGGTGGCTTTCTGTCTTTCTATCGAGTTCAAGTTGTGTAGCATCTCTCTCTAGAGGCCAAATATAATACTGCAGGTAATCTCCTGCTTCAGGAAGACCAATTTTGAAACAAAATGGAGAGGAATGTCCTCCAGTTAGTAAGACAAAGTGTAATGCTATGTGAAGTAAAGAAGCTTGTTACCAGAAAGATCCAGACATCGATGGAACATAATAGAAAGTCCAAACATACAAGTTACTTATTAAAATTTAGTTATTAAAAAATAGGAAAAAGATGGTATATTCAACAAAACATGCCCTCAGAAATGGAGAGTCGTCTAGAGATTAACAAATATATTGGACGCCTGCCTTGGCATCTGTTATTAAATACATTCTGCTGCTGCTGCTAAGTCGCTTCAGTCGTGTTCGACTCTGTGCGACCCCATAGACCGCAGCCCACCAGGCTCTGCCGTCCCTAGGATTCTCCAGGCAAGAACACTGGAGTGGGTTGCCATTTCCTTCTCCAATGCATGAAAGTGAAAAGTGAAAGTGAAGTGGCTCAGTCGTGTCTGACTCCTAGCGTCCCCATGGGCTGCAGCCTACCAGGCTCCTCTGTTCATGGGATTTTCCAGGCAAGAGTACTGGAGTGGGTTGCCATTGCCTTCTCCGAAGTAAGATCAAGACCTGACAAAACCTTCTCTGCCACCTTTAGAGGTACTATAATAAATACTTGAATTACTTTTGAGAAAAATGTTTCCCCAAACTGGTCTAAAATGGATCTTTTCTGAAGGATATTCTTTATAGCCTCACATGGTACTTATCTATTATTCGTAATGAAATGCTTTAGGAATTCTCTGACATACTGTAATGAAATAAAGACTCCTGGGAAATTAGTGTTATGCCCTCAAATGACTATTAATCATGTGAGGAACCTAATACCAGTACACAGTCAAAGTAGAATAAAAATGAACCAGCCCTCTGACCATAATTATGATCTCTAACCAAATCTTTAAAAAAAAACTCCTATAAAATGTTTCTACCAATGCTAATTATTTGAATATGTTTCCTGAGACTTTCTCTTGCAGTAATTTGAAATCAGATTTTGATGTGTGCTCATAACTATTTGACTTGAAATTCCTTTTATATTTTCCAGAGTCTTTGGGACATGTCTTTTTTTTCTCTTTTACATATTTCACTGCAGGGTTTCTAGCTTTCAGGTTGACCCGATTCATTGAGATTACACCTTATAAAGTGAAGTTAGTTGACTGAGGACAGACTGAGACCCTGCGTGGATCTAATCATTTACCAGAGCCTACTGAGCAAAGGAAAGCTGGAACCTGAGTCTGCAAGTGAGAGCCAGAGATAACTGAACTAGACCACATAAGAAGCAATGAGAATATGCATACAGTAAAGAGTTTCAAGGGTGGAAATGACAAGAAGGAAAAGGAAAGCCAAGAGAGAGAAGGCCCACGCAACATTTATTTAGTAGATAGTTATCAACTGACTACTACGGGCCAGTCACTGTTCTAGACACTAAGAGTAGAGCCCATGAGCAGAACACACAACAATACTGACCTCACAGAACTTATCATCTAACTGGAATTATTAGCAATGAATATATTGACATGTCAATTAAAAATATGCCTGGTATATAATGGTATAAAAATATACCATTGACCAGGGTGCTTGATACAGAGCTTCCCTGGTGGCTCAGAGGTTAAAACGTCTGCCTCCAATGTGGGAGATCTGGGTTCGATCCCTGGGTTGGAAAGATACCCTGGAGAAGGAAATGTTAACCCATTTCAGTTTTCTTGCAGAAATTTCTTGGAGAATCCCATGGACAGAGAAGCCTTGTGAAGTACAGTCCCTGAGGTCACAAAAGAATTGGACACAAATTAGTGATCAAACATAAACAAGTGATATTTGAGCTGAGACCTGAAGGCAGAAGTTAGGTCAGGCTCACCAAGATCGTTGGGTGAGGGTGGAGGGGCAGGGGGAAGGGCGGGAATTGCAGACAAATGAAAGAATAAGACCCAATGTGGGACAAGACATGACAAGTTTAGAAAACTGAAAGATCAGCATTGTGACTGCACAGAGAGTTAGGGAAGAGAGTTAGGAACTAAGATTGAAGGGTCAGGTGGGATTCACATTGTGCAGAATCTTGTATACCACAGCCAAGAGTTTGTATTTTATTCTAGAGGCAATAGAAATCCATTGAAGCATTTAGGAAGGTAGCAACAACTTTGATTTATAATTTAAAAACCATTGTTTTTACCAGTTAGATTAGCGCTTCTCAAATTTCAAAGTGGTAGAATCACCTGGGGATTTATTAAAATGAAAATACAAATTCAGTAGATTTGAGTTGATCCTGGGATTCTGTACAAGTTCTAATACTGCTGGTCTATATTTTGAATATCAAAACTCTGGGTAATACACTTTGAGAGAAAAGAGACAAGTTAGAAGGTAACCTGGATCAGAATAGTGCTTTTCAAATTTTGTTTAATACATCTTATTTTATGAAAAGATCAGTTCAATTCAGTCACTCAGTCGTGTCCAACTCTTTGCAACCCCATGGACTGCAGCATGCCAGTCTTCCTTGTCCATCACCAACTTCCAAAACTTGCTCAAACTCATGTCTATGGTATCACTGAATCAGTGATACCATTCAATCATCTCATCCTCTGTCATCATCCCCTTCTCCTCTTGCCTTCAATTTTTTCAGCATCAGGATCTTTTCCAATGAGTCAGTTCTTCACATCAGGTGGCCAAAGTATTGGAGCTTCAATTTCAACATCAACTTTCCAATGAATATTCAGGACTGATTTCCTTCAAGATTGACTGGTGTGATCTCCTTGCTGTCCAAGGGACTCTCAAGAGTCTTCTTCAACACCACAGTTCAAAAACATCAATTCTTCAGCACTTAACTTTCTATCACATCCATCCATGACTACTGGAAGAATCATAGTTTTGACTAGATGAAACTTTGTCAGTAAAGTAATGTCTCTGCTTTTAAATATGCTGTCTAGGTTTGTGATTGCTTTGAAGCATCTTTTAATTTCATGGCTGCAGTCACCATCTGCAGTGCTTTTGGAGCCCAAGAAGATAAAATCTATCACTGTTTTCACTGTTTCCCCATCTATTTTCCATCTGCCATGAAGATCAGATACCATGATCTTAATTTTTTGAATGTTGAGTTTTAAGCCAGCTTTTTCACTTTTATGGAAATATATTAGTTTTTATTTTCTGTGAGGTACTCTGATGTTTTCTAATCTTATTTTTTATTGCAAAATGCGTAATGACAAAAACCTTACTGATTAAAATAAAAGAAAATTAAAACTGAAATTTTTCACTTAGTAAAATGAAAACTAATTTAAAGTAGTAATATCCTGACTTGGTATAGTATTGGAAAGTCAGCAACTTCATGGGTTGCTGTTGAAGCCATAGCTTGGTGAAAAATTTCTTCATGGAAACCAAACATTTAGTGTCATGTTTTCCCTTATCCAGGCAATTTCACTTCCATTGAAATTATAACTTAAATGATATTTGTTCATAAAAGTATTGTCTATAATACTGTATAATTGGAAAAATACCAAATAGTGATTAGTTTTTAAAATACATCTAAATAATGGAAATTAGCCAACCATTTAAGTTTATGCCCTTAATATATGTTTTCTGACATGGAAATATCTACAATGTTGAGAAAAACAAATATGTTTATAAATTCCAGATATATTATAGTCCCCTCTCATAGAAAAATATAGCTGTATAATGCATGCACCAAAAATTCTGAAAATTGGTGATAGTCATAAGATTTATGTCATGAAATTGTGGGAGTGTTCTCTTTTTAAATGCGTTTATATCTTCTAATTTATTTAAAATTTATATATATAATTAAGTAATAAAATTTTAGCTTAATTTAGATTTAAAATACTAGACTCCTTCCTTCAAACTCTGGATCAATTTTTTATCTTTAGTAGAAGAAGCAATTGACAAAAGGTCAGAGTGTCTGAGTTCTGTTCCCAGCTTCCATTTTGTTATAAGTCATGCTTTAAGTGGCCATTCAAATCCTGTAAATCCTAATTCTTTCACCTATTAAATGAAGAGTCCAAAAGTCTGTTCTATACCTCTGTGTCTCTTTTGCTGTCTTGCATACAGGGTTATCATTACCATCTTTCTTAACTCTATATAAGTATACTGTATTGATTTTTTTTTTAAATCTGGCTTACTTTACTCTGTATAATCAGCTCCAGTTTCATCCACTTCATTAGTTCAGTTCAGTTCAGTCACTCAGTGGTATCCGACTCTTTGCGACACTAAGAATCGCAGCATGCCAGGCCTCCCTGTCCATCACCAACTCCTGGAGTTCACTAAGACTCACGTCCATCAAGTCAGTGATGCCATCCAGCCATCTCATCCTCGATCGGCCCCTTCTCCTGCCACCAATCCTTCCCAGCATCAAAGTCTTTTCCAATGAGTCAACTCTTCTCATGAGGTGGCCAAAGTACTGGAGTTTCAGCTTTAGCATCATTCCTTCCAAAGAAATCCCAGGGTTGATCTCCTTCAGAATGGACTGGTTGGATCTCCTTGCAGTCCAAGGGACTCTCAAGAGTCTTCTCCAACACCACAGTTCAAAAGCATCAATTCTTCTGCGCTCAGCCTTCTTCACAGTCCAACTCTCACATCTGTACTTGACTACTGGAAAAACCATAACCTTGACTAGACGGACCTTAGTCGGCAAAGTAATGTCTCTGCTTTTCAATATGCTATCTAGTTTGGTCATAACTTTTCTTCCAAGGAGTAAGCATCTTTTAATTTCATCGTTGAAATCACCATCTGCAGTGATTTTGGAGCCTCAAAAAATAAAGTCTGACACTGTTTCCACTGTTTCCCCATATATTTCCCATGAAGTGATGGAACCAGATGCCATGATCTTCGTTTTCTGAATGTTGAGCTTGAAGCCAACTTTTTCACTCTCCACTTTCACTTTCATCAAGAGGCTTTTTAGCTCCTCTTCACTTTCTGCCATAAGGGTGGTGTCATCTGCATATCTGAGGTTATTGATATTTCTCCCAGCAATCTTGATTCCACCTTGTGTCTCTTCCAATCCAGCATTTCTCATGATGTACTCTGCACATAAGTTAACTAAGCAGGGTGACAACATACAGCCTTGGCGTACTCCTTTTCCTATTTGGAACCAGTCTGTTCCATGTCCAATTCTAACTGCTACTTCCTGACCTGCATACAGATTTCTCAAGAGGAAGGTTAGGTGGTCTGGTATTCCCATCTCTTTCAGAATTTTCCACAGTTTCTTGTGATCCACACAGTCAAAGGCTTTGGCATAGTCAATAAAGCAGAAATAGATGATTTTCTGGAACTCTCTTGCTTTTCTGATGATCCAGCAGATGCTGGCAATTTGATCTCTGGTTCCTCTGCCTTTTCTAAAACCAGCTTGAACCTCAGAAAGTTCACGGTTCACGTATTGCTGAAGCCTGGCTTGGAGAATTTAGAGCATTACTTTACTAATGTGTGAGATGAGTGCAATTGTGTGGTAATTTGAGCATTCTTTGGCATTTCCTTTCTTTGGGATTGGAATGAAAACTGACCTTTTCCAGTTGTGTGGCCACTGCTGAGTTTTCCAAATTTGATGGCATATTGAGTGCAGCATTTTCACAGCATCATCTTTCAGGATTTGAAACAGCTCCACTGGAAATCCATCACTTCCACTAGCTTTGTTCATAGTGATCCTTTCTAAGGCCCACTTGACTTCACATTCCAGGATGTCTGGATCTATATGAGTGATCACACCATCGTGATTATCTGAGTCGTGAAGATCCTTTTTGTATAGTTCTTCTGTGTATTTTTGCCATCTCTTCTTAATATCTTCTGCTTCTGTTAGGTCCATACCATTTCTGTCCTTTATCGAGCCCATCTTTGCATGAAATGTTCCCTTGGTGTCTCTAATTTTCTTGAAGAGATCTCTAGTCTTTCTCATTCTGTTGTTTTCCTCTATTTCTTTGCATTGATCACTGAAGAAGGCTTTCTTATCTCTTCTTGCTATTCTTTGGAACTAATTAGAACAGATTCAAATGTATTGTTTTTAACGACTGAGTAATACTCCATTGTGTATATGTACCACAGCTTTCTTATCCATTCATCTGCTGATGGACATCTAGGTTGCTTCCATGTCCTAGCTATTATAAACAGTGCTGCAGTGAACATTGGGGTACACGTGTCTCTTTCAATTCTGTTTTCCTCAGGGTGTATGCCCAGCAGTGAGATTGCTGGGTCATAAGGTAGTTCAATTTCTAGTTTTTTAAGGAATCTCCACATTGTTCTCCATAGTGGCTGTACTAGTTTGCATTCCCACCAGTGTAAGAGGGTTCCCTTTCCTCCACACCCTCTCCAGCATTTATTGCTTGTAGACTTTTGGATCGCAGCCATTCTGACTGGTGTGAAATGGTACCTCATTGTGGTCTTGATTTGCATTTCTCT
>SJYG01001715.1:11951-29167 GCA_006410535.1 Litocranius walleri | reverse complement strand
TATATAGGTCTTTAGTTTCTTTAGGTAGATATATTCCTAAGTATTTTATTCTTTTCATTGCAATGGTGAATGGAATTGTTTTCTTAATTTCTTTTACTACTTTCTCATTATTAGTGTATAGGAATGCAAGGGATTTCTGTGTGTTGATTTTATATCCTGCAACTTTACTATATTCATTGATTAGCTCTAGTAATTTTCTGGTGGAGTCTTTAGGGTTTTCTATGTAGAGGATCATGTCATCTGCAAACAGTGAGAGTTTTACTTCTTTTCCAATTTGGATTCCTTTTATTTCTTTTTCTGCTCTGATTGCTGTGGCCAAAATTTCCAGAACTATGTTGAATAGTAGCGGTGAAAGTGGGCACCCTTGTCTTGTTCCTGACTTTAGGGGAAATGGCTTCAATTTTTCTCTTTTGAGGATAATGTTTGCTGTGGGTTTGTCGTAGATAGCATTTATTATGTTGAGGTATGTTCCTTCTATTCCTGCTTTCTGGAGAGTTTTTTTTTTTTTTAATCATAAATAGATGTTGAATTTTGTCAAAGGCTTTCTCTGCATCTATTGAGATAATCATATGGCTTTTATTTTTCAATTTGTTAATGTGGTGAATTACATTGATTGATTTGTGGATACTGAATAATCCTTGCATCCCTGGGATAAAGCCCACTTGGTCATGGTGTATGATCTTTTTAATATGTTGTTGGATTCTGATTGCTGGAATTTTGTTAGGGATTTTTGCATCTATGTTCATCAGTGATATTGGCCTGTAATTTTCTTTTTTTGTGACATCTCTGTCAGGTTTTGGTATTAGGGTGATGGTGGCCTCATAGAATGAGTTTAGAAGTTTACCTTCCTCTGCAATTTTCTGGAAGAGTTTGAGTAGTATAGGTGTTAGCTCTTCTCTAAATTTTTGGTAGAATTCAGCTGTGAAACCATCTTGACATGGGCTTTTGTTTGCTGGAAGATTTCTGATTACAGTTTCAGTTTCTGTGCTTGTGATGGGTCTGTAAATACAAAAGATCATAAGAGACTACCATCAGCAATTGTATGCCAATAAAATGGATAATGTAGAAGAAATGGACAAATTCTTAAAAATGTACAACTTTCTTTAAAATTTTTGTCTGCCTGCTCTTTCTGGCTTGACTGAATTAAAGACAAAGATACAAGTCCTTTCCCAGGCTCCTTCTTGAACCAAACAAAGTTGTAAAATGTTTTCTTTTGATAAGTACAATTAAGATCGGCATGTGTTCTCTCCTGAATACTCAGGAATGAGGGACTCTGCTCTAATGTATATTGGCTGCTCTCTCCTGTTTGAACAGAGAACCACAGACATAGGAGATATATTAATGACTGATTATTTTTTGAAAGAATATATTTCCTTTTCACAATCCCCCCCAGGTGACTCCAGTAACACTAGCCACCCTTCTATAACTTTCAGTTTTATAGCGATTACTAGGGTCTGCTCTTTTTATTCATAGCTTCAAAACCAGCCAACTCACAGCACAGCTGCCAATAAACAACCAGGAATGATACTCCCAAAGACTTCTCCATTTTTTCCATTCACCAGACTCATGAGAACTCAGGTTGGAATCTGCGAGCTCTCAGACACTACCAGGTCAAGCAACTTGTTTATCTGAGTGCATATTCATGAATTTGCTGTCACAAGAAGCTGAGAGACTCCTCAGCAAGTCAGAAATCAGATCCATGCCCCTGTGCACACACTCACCCATCGTCTTCTGATCACTGAAGAGGTAACATGGAGAGAGGACCACATCAAGATCAAGTGCAGAGTAGTTGCAGAGTAGCTGGAGAGATACACCTACTGTTTATCTCCTAGATTTTTCCTCTTTTCTTTCTACTTATATAAAATTCTTGAGCATCTACCATGTACAAGTTATAAAATTTGAATAATTAAAATCAACCTTCTCCAGGGAAAACCTCGTAAGATTCTTTTCTTTCCGATCAGTGCAAAACCTTCTCAATGAGCTGATATATATGCATTTAGTTATTGACACTGTAGCTCAGGATAATTATCTTATATCCAGACCCTGCTTCATAAGTCTTGTATGGATTCTTCTTCCAATCCACATTAAATTATACAAGAAGGAAGGTATTGTCATTTTCTGTGCATAATGCCTGTGAGATAAAGAAAACAAACACAAAAAACGTTAGCAGTCTTACCAAATATTGTCACCAGCTTCGTCAACATCTTGGTTTTATACTCAGTCGACATTCTACTAGTTGCTGGACCCCACACAGAGCTGACTTCTCCCTTTTAATCAAAATCATCATCTACTTCAGGGTAGTAATGCAATATGATGGTCTTACCCTTGGGAATAACCAGGTAAGCAGTTAACTTTCTGTGATGAGTGAGGATACCTCTATGTTAGTAGACACCTAAACTCAAGTTCAAATTCAGCCATGTCTGAAAGAGAAGCACTAGCTCACTTTGAAATTACATACATCATTTTAAAAAATGCTCCTTGACAGCCTCCAGGTGCAGGTTTGGGTACAGAGTGTGAGTGCCCGGGGAGCACAGTGCACCCACCACACCGATGTAGAAGGCTGGGTCGCTGAACTGGGCAGCTGTGAAGTGCAGGGAGCTGTGCATGGCAGTTGCATCCACAGTCGCCGTGTACCGTCCATGTGACTTTTTGTTGTCACTGTAAGTCATGGTTATCAGGGAAACAACACCTCTCCCAGGGTCCTGTGTGCACCACCTTAGGTTGTTAAAGGGGCTCACTGTATAATTGCATTGAAATGTGCAATTCTCTCCCTCCAGGACCACCAGGGATGGAGGACTCTGTTCCACTTGGTTTTTGCCACTCACACCTGTTCAAAAAGTAAAGAGAAATCTGAGAGGTAGCTCACCCATTTTTATTGATTTCTAATTTGCATCTCTTACTCCTCTCCAGAATGAATCCCAGCTGAACCATAACATGGCCCCAAATTATTCTCTCCTTCTACCCCAAAGCAATACATGCAATACACCTTTTTGAAAACCTTTAAATATATTCCCTTGACTTACTGTGTCAACCTGGCTAAAACTCTTCATTAACTTACAACAAAAATGAAGCCACAAAACCACCAGGGAGGGTCTCACATGCATCTCCATTCTTCTACACTGGGCTGTCCCCCAAAAATGACTTGTCTATTCAATACCTTTTATTTTTTTACATTAACAAAGGCTTCCAAGAGTTTATGCTTAGCCAATCAGAGACTACAACCCTATTGAGACAAAGACCAGATTTTGCTTCTTCAAATTCAATCATACCCACAAGGCAAGGCCAGTGCAAATACTGCCATCTTGGGGTCAGAGCTATGGTTGCTCAGAACCTTGGGTTAGGCTTCTTACTAGGTTTCCTTCTCACTATTTTGAACATGATACTGAATATAAGCCTCTATTAGTCTCTGTAAACAGAGTAGGTTAGTACATAAAACATATGTTTAAAAACTCCGGTATGAATTCTGACTTACTGGATAGGAGAGTTAAGCCTCAGTTTTCTTATCTGAAAATATATATGGTAACACTTTCCTGACATTTTTGAAAAATTTAAAAGACGTGATTTGGCCTATCAGCATAATGGCAAAGGAGGAAGCCCTATCTCTCTTTCCTCCACAGACATGGACTTAACAATGATATAAGCAACAATATACCTTGAAGGACAATGCCGAACCCAGCTAAACGTAAACGCACTTGCGGAAGAACAAGCCGAGAGCAGTCGCCTTTACAGGGGAGAGAAGAGCAACTTCACTTCACCTCCATCAGTCCCGCAGCCAGATGGGCTCAGCTCAGTACCAAGGATATAGCCGTGCCCATCGTGTCCCCCATGGCGGAGGACAGATGGTGGAGATTGCACCCGACCTTCTGTCCTCTCAGGGCGCCCTCTGTAGGTGGTTTTCTATCTTACCTCATGACAGGCAGAGAGCAACCCTTCAGGACAGCGAGAAACAAAGGAAAATGCAGGACGTCTCCTTTGCCGCCAGTCCTGCTCTGTGAGCCTGGAAGAGCAGAACTGAGATTCTTCCTCCACAGGGGACAAGAGAGCTAATGGGGGGAGGAGAAGGAGCTGGCCTTACTCCTGGCGTTTCAGGGTAAGAATGGTCTCTATTTCCCCCTGTTCAGGCTGGAGCAGAGCCTGGTCCCTTGGGATAGTAAGGAACAAGGAAAGGGAGGGTGTCTTTCCACATCTAGCACTGCGCTGCAAGACTGGGAATCAGCGAAGAACTGGCTTTAACCCCACACAGAGTGAAGGGGGCCTTAGGCCAGATAATTCAAAGCACCCTCCATGGAGCCAGTTTCTACTTGCTTCGGGTCATACTTAGCACTGAATGAATGCCAGGGCT
The DNA here is from genome assembly GCA_006410535.1 of Litocranius walleri. Classification (NCBI taxonomy): domain Eukaryota; kingdom Metazoa; phylum Chordata; class Mammalia; order Artiodactyla; family Bovidae; genus Litocranius; species Litocranius walleri. The sequence continues at coordinate 24,825 of SJYG01001715.1, read as the reverse complement.
TGGTCACTGGAATAGCTAGCAGCAAAGGAAAAAAGAATGGTGTGATATTACAGCTAGTACTGATCTGAAAGGTGGAGAAAGGATAGAACTGAGGAAACCAAGTCCTTGTCCAAATTTACTCAGGAGTACACTCCCAAAGGGTCTGGTCTCTATCTTGCCTCATATTTAGCACTGCTGACTGAGGAAGGTCTCTTCTAGTCGAGACCATAAATACTGGGAGAGGTATCTGCTGCTTCAAAAGCTCACACAACAAAGCAAATCTATAAGATGCATGAAGAATGGAGGAAACATGATATAATGAAAGGCAGGAAATAAAATTCCAGTAACCAACTGAAAGAAATGGAAATCTGTGAATTACCTTAAAAAGTGTTAAGTGTAGAAGCTTGTGAAAATTTTCTTATTTCTTCTATTTTCTCAGTGAAAGAGGAGGCCAATGAACACTTGAGAGTGTGGATATCTGAGGATTTATTCCAAATTTGAAATATAATATCCAAAGATTTTGAAAGCAAAAGAATGGCAAAAGATATATCACATAAACACTTACCTTAAAAAAGCTAACAAACTAGGCCTTCAGATCAGGATTATTAGAGATGAAGACACATGCACATTAATTAATCCTATTGGTTCTGTTTCTCTGGGGAACCCTAAACAGAGAACTTTTAAAATTCATAAAGAAATTTCATAAGCAAAAAACCATAGTCTCAAATTTGCATGTACCTAAATAATATATATTGTGAGTTTTACATACTTTTGTGAACATTTGTTATATTTCACAATAAAATTATTTTTAAACATTGATGGCTCAAAGAAATGGTTAATTAGAAATGCTTACTTCAGAGAAGGATGAAAACAGAATCAGTCCAGGAAAATCAAGAGCAGAAAAGCTGAGAGAAGACAAGAGAGGAGAGAGGCAAAGGGAGCAGGAGAGGGGGAAGAGAGAGAAGAAAAGAGCCTTAGATCACAAAGCTGTCCATGCCTGTTCTGCTTAAATTAGGGACAAGAGGTTTGAAATACAGTAATCCATTTTCAACAACATCCTCAACAGAAGCAAGGATAGCTACTAAAGGAGATTGTTTAAAACTTCTTCAAAAATTAATGTGGCAACAGAAAAAATTTCAAAAATGTCCTACAAAGCAATGACAGATTTCAAAACACTGAGGCAGCTGTAGATTTCAAGGCATTTCAAGTAGATGTGATTCCTCCAAACTCCAAATTCCAGTCCTCATTATTTAAATCTTCTTCAAGAAGACAGATGACACAAAATTGTTCTTGTTCTCCAGTGTTGATTGCCCACCTCCCATCCTTGTGTGGACTAATTGTGAACGTGTTTTTAGGGACTTTGCCCGGGTCCCCGACTGACAGAGCTGGGGACACAGGCAGATCATTCCCATTGCCTGAGATGATGCTTCATACACATCTTGTGCTGTGGTGGGGTGGATTCGTCTCTCCCTCCTTCTCCAATGGCAGCTCTCCCAGCCACGTTGTTTTCTCTATATTTCTAGCACAGGCTTGAAGTTGACTGGACATGTATTCCTTATGTATCCAGGAAGCAACTAACTGGCAAAAAGCACTGATAATATTGAAATATAAATATTGACCAGAAAAGAATGCCTAGGTTGAAAATCTTAATAAGGAAAAATGAAAGAGATAGGAAAAAAGACAAATATAACATTTAAAAATCAGAAGAAAAACGAGCCATTCAAGATGTTGATCCTGGATAGCAGCCTAAAAAAAAAAAAAAAAAAAATCAGCGAGAAACAAAGGAAAATGCAGGACGTCTCCTTTGCCGCCAGTCCTGCTCTGTGAGCCTGGAAGAGCAGAACTGAGATTCTTCCTCCACAGGGGACAAGAGAGCTAATGGGGGGAGGAGAAGGAGCTGGCCTTACTCCTGGCGTTTCAGGGTAAGAATGGTCTCTATTTCCCCCTGTTCAGGCTGGAGCAGAGCCTGGTCCCTTGGGATAGTAAGGAACAAGGAAAGGGAGGGTGTCTTTCCACATCTAGCACTGCGCTGCAAGACTGGGAATCAGCGAAGAACTGGCTTTAACCCCACACAGAGTGAAGGGGGCCTTAGGCCAGATAATTCAAAGCACCCTCCATGGAGCCAGTTTCTACTTGCTTCGGGTCATACTTAGCACTGAATGAATGCCAGGGCTTGGTCACTGGAATAGCTAGCAGCAAAGGAAAAAAGAATGGTGTGATATTACAGCTAGTACTGATCTGAAAGGTGGAGAAAGGATAGAACTGAGGAAACCAAGTCCTTGTCCAAATTTACTCAGGAGTACACTCCCAAAGGGTCTGGTCTCTATCTTGCCTCATATTTAGCACTGCTGACTGAGGAAGGTCTCTTCTAGTCGAGACCATAAATACTGGGAGAGGTATCTGCTGCTTCAAAAGCTCACACAACAAAGCAAATCTATAAGATGCATGAAGAATGGAGGAAACATGATATAATGAAAGGCAGGAAATAAAATTCCAGTAACCAACTGAAAGAAATGGAAATCTGTGAATTACCTTAAAAAGTGTTAAGTGTAGAAGCTTGTGAAAATTTTCTTATTTCTTCTATTTTCTCAGTGAAAGAGGAGGCCAATGAACACTTGAGAGTGTGGATATCTGAGGATTTATTCCAAATTTGAAATATAATATCCAAAGATTTTGAAAGCAAAAGAATGGCAAAAGATATATCACATAAACACTTACCTTAAAAAAGCTAACAAACTAGGCCTTCAGATCAGGATTATTAGAGATGAAGACACATGCACATTAATTAATCCTATTGGTTCTGTTTCTCTGGGGAACCCTAAACAGAGAACTTTTAAAATTCATAAAGAAATTTCATAAGCAAAAAACCATAGTCTCAAATTTGCATGTACCTAAATAATATATATTGTGAGTTTTACATACTTTTGTGAACATTTGTTATATTTCACAATAAAATTATTTTTAAACATTGATGGCTCAAAGAAATGGTTAATTAGAAATGCTTACTTCAGAGAAGGATGAAAACAGAATCAGTCCAGGAAAATCAAGAGCAGAAAAGCTGAGAGAAGACAAGAGAGGAGAGAGGCAAAGGGAGCAGGAGAGGGGGAAGAGAGAGAAGAAAAGAGCCTTAGATCACAAAGCTGTCCATGCCTGTTCTGCTTAAATTAGGGACAAGAGGTTTGAAATACAGTAATCCATTTTCAACAACATCCTCAACAGAAGCAAGGATAGCTACTAAAGGAGATTGTTTAAAACTTCTTCAAAAATTAATGTGGCAACAGAAAAAATTTCAAAAATGTCCTACAAAGCAATGACAGATTTCAAAACACTGAGGCAGCTGTAGATTTCAAGGCATTTCAAGTAGATGTGATTCCTCCAAACTCCAAATTCCAGTCCTCATTATTTAAATCTTCTTCAAGAAGACAGATGACACAAAATTGTTCTTGTTCTCCAGTGTTGATTGCCCACCTCCCATCCTTGTGTGGACTAATTGTGAACGTGTTTTTAGGGACTTTGCCCGGGTCCCCGACTGACAGAGCTGGGGACACAGGCAGATCATTCCCATTGCCTGAGATGATGCTTCATACACATCTTGTGCTGTGGTGGGGTGGATTCGTCTCTCCCTCCTTCTCCAATGGCAGCTCTCCCAGCCACGTTGTTTTCTCTATATTTCTAGCACAGGCTTGAAGTTGACTGGACATGTATTCCTTATGTATCCAGGAAGCAACTAACTGGCAAAAAGCACTGATAATATTGAAATATAAATATTGACCAGAAAAGAATGCCTAGGTTGAAAATCTTAATAAGGAAAAATGAAAGAGATAGGAAAAAAGACAAATATAACATTTAAAAATCAGAAGAAAAACGAGCCATTCAAGATGTTGATCCTGGATAGCAGCCTAAAAAAAAAAAAAAAAAAAAAACTGAGAAAACAGATAGCCTTAACCTCAGTCTCAGCTCACATACACACACACACACACATGCAAATTTAAAGACAAAACTAATCTGAGAGAAATTAAAGAAAATATGAGATACAATTTTATAGTTTAAGGTGCTACAGATTGTGAAGAATGAAATATATAACTCAGAATCCATAAAAAAAGTTTTCATAAATTTACTACATACTATTTTAAAAATTCTGCATAAGCAAACATGAACAAAGTCAAAAAGATTGTATTAAACTTTTTAAAGACAATATATGACAGTTTTATAATGACTTTCTTAACAGAGAATGCTCTTTCAAATCTATATTTAAATGACTCTAACACAGGTATTTTTTATTTGCTAAGTCACATCCGACTCTCATGCACCCCATGGACTACAGCCCACCAGGATCCTCTGTCCAGGGGATTTCCCAGGCAAGAATATTGGAGTGGGTTGCCATTTCCTTCTGCAGGGGCTCTTCTGGATTCAGAGATTGAATCCTCATTTCCTTCCCACTGAACCATCTGGGAAGCCCCATAACACAGTAGGGAATGGTAAGATAAGTAAATAGAAAATTTGCACAAAAACATATGAATGACTTTTAAATGAAATGAAGTTCATTCTCATTCATAAACTTTAATATTAAAATGTAAAGCTTAACTGATAAGGAAAAGCCCAAAACATCAGTAATACACAAAGTTTAAGGAAAAATTGGTGGTAAAACTTATCTAGAAGAAAATTTAGTTGAATCATAAAGATTATGGGTATGTTACTTTCTTAAATAATATTTTATTTCCCTAAAGTAAATACTTATTATATTTTAAATTTTTAATTATTTTGGCTTTCTTAATTACATGTGCCATTGCTCAGTTCATCATTGGCTAGCTTCCAATTTTCTGCTAGGTTTGGGAAGTGATCACTACTTATTATACAGGCACTCGTAGAGAACATAGGTAGTCTCTGCTTATATATTTTTTGTCCTCCTATTTTCAACCTTCATTCCCTGAATGACCTCAGAACACACAAACACACACAACATGTCACTAACCCTAATTATTCAAATGTAATTGATGTTTCTGGTCTCTAAATATTTCCACAGGGGAACATCATCATCCCAATGTTTCTTGTTTCTTTTTTCAATGGCCCCAAGTATCACTATTTACATGACTTTACCCTGAAATTCAAAATTCTCCAAGCCAGGCTTCAGCAATACATGAACTGTGAACTTCCAGATGTTCAAGATGGTTTTAGAAAAGGCAGAGGAACCAGAGATCAAATTGCAAAAATCTTCAGTATCATCAAAAAAACAAGAGAGTTCCAGAAAAACATCTATTTCTGCTTTATAACTATGCCAAAGCCTTTGACTGTGTGCATCACAAGAAACTGTGGAAAATTCTGAAAGTGATGGGAATACCAGAGCACTTGACCTGCCTCTTGAGAAACCTACATACAGGTCAGGAAGCAACAGTTAGAACTGGACATGGAACAACAGACTGGTTGCAAATAGGAAAAGGAGTATGTCACAGCTGTATATTGTCATCCTGCTTATCGAACTTCTATGCAGAGTATATTATGAGAAACGCTGGGCTGGAAGAAGCACAAGCTAGAATAAAGATTTCCGGGAGAAATATCAATAACTTCAGATATGCAGATGACACCACCCTTATGGCAGAAAGTGAAAAGGACCTAAAAAGCCTCTTGATGAAAATGCAAGAGGAGAGTGAAAAAGTTGGCTTAAAGCTAAACATTCAGAAAATGAAGATCATGGCATCTGGTCCCATCACTTCATGGGAAATAGATGGGGAAACAGTGGAAACAGTGTCAGACTTTATTTTGGGGGCTCCAGAATCACTGCAGATGGTGACTGCAGCCATGAAATTGAAAGACGCTTACTCCTTGGAAGAAAAGTTATGACCAACCTAGATAGCATATTCAAAAGCAGAGACATTATTTTGCCAACAAAGGTCCATCTAGTCAAGGCTATGGTTTTTCCAGTGTTCATGTATGGATGTGAGAGTTGGACTGTGAAGAAAGTCGAGCACTGAAGAATTGATGCTTTTGAACTGTGGTGTTGGAGAAGAGTCTTGAGAGTCCCTTGGACTGCAAGGAGATCCAACCAGTCCATCCTAAAGGAGATCAACCCTGGGATTTCTTTGGAGGGAATGATGCTGAAGCTGAAACTCCAGTACTTTGGCCACCTCATGCGAAGAGTTGACTCATTGGAAAAGACTCTGATGCTGGGAGGGATTGGAGGCAGGAGGAGAAAGGGATGAGATGGCTGGATGGCATCACGGACTCGATGGATGTGAGTCTGAGTGAACTCCAGGAGTTGGTGATGGACAGGGAGGCCTGGCATGCTGCGGTTTATGGGGTCACAAAGAGTCAGACACAGCTGAGTTACTGAACTGACTGACTGATCCTGAAATTACTTTAATCCTGGACAAGGAACTATTGGTGTCACACTCTTTTGCTAAACTCACTAATGAGAGTTGCGTATGGGGTATATTCACTTCTTGTTCTCATGCCCTAGTCATTTGTGCTGGGAGCCACTGTGAGGAACTCTACCCATGGCAAAGATCATGAGGAAGGAGGCCTAGGCATACACAAAGGTGGGATCGAGCCTCAGGAAACCCCCTGTTCCTGAGCATCTACCTCCAAAACCAGAGTCTGCTCACTTTACTGTTTCATGCTCTCACTTACACCTCTGACTTTATGGGGGGCTCTTCCCCATCACCTCTCTCAGAGAAGGAGTTAACCTACAGCTCCAGTTAATAAAAATTCCTGGGCGAGACAAGAGTGTTTCAACTAACAAACTGCTCTGAAGGTTATCTAGCCTGCCTGTACAGGTTCGTCTGGCCACACATGATTGTTTACAGCCTCCCAACTATGAGAGGCACAAGATGTTTTAGACTTACTAAAGGCATATTCTTTTAGGAAGTTAGAAATTATTAGTATAGTGGGATTATAGGGAATTATATTGGTGAAGGATTTTTCACTTATTGGGCCAATATTTGCTGCTATATCCCCTGCCCTTATACATGTTAATGAATATATAACTAGCATATAGGAGAAATAAGTATTAACCTTTAAGATTAATCATGTTAAACCTTAGGCTAAGTAAATTCCTTTCTTAATTGTAATCCACTACACTCTCACCCTATAGGAATGCAACTTTATCTGGTACCTTCAGAGGGTGGTGCCTGATATAAGAAAAATCACCCCTGGAAAATTAGTTTCTGGTTGACTGACTGTTATCAGAAAAGAAAGGATCATAAAATGTCAGCAGGACTTATGGCCAGAAGATGATGTAAAACCCTTAAGACCTTTTTGTATACATTTATATGAAGCATGTGATTTTGATAAAGGTCAGGACTGCTGACCACCGTGTAACTTTAAAATTTCCACTTGTCTCTATGTGTAACAAAAGGTATATAAGCAAACCTGAAAATAAAGAAAACAGATCAGTTTCTGGGAAGACTGATTCTCCCATGTCGTTCTTTCTTGTTCTCCGTTTTTCTGGCTGAATTCCCATCTGGAACGTGAGTGCTTGCCACGCCTGCTAATTTTGCCCTGGCTTTTAAGTTCCACGCTAGAGGAAGCCCAAGGCGGGGCACCCTCCAATATTCAAATGGGTGCCGTGGCCTATATAAGTGGTGCAAGCTTCTTGTCTCAAAGCTTTATTGGTATCCCAAGTAAACCAAGTTATTCAGCATCTTTTTCTCCACTAATTTTCCTACTACACTATTTCTTTCTAATCTCCCTCTATATCTTTAATTAAGCAATTAATTCCTAAGACACTGACTCTGTCCCTGCTTCACATTACCCTGGATCCACCGGGGCTGGACCCTGGCACATTTGTATGAGTTTTTTATCAACCAGCGACTGAGAGACAGAACCCCATAGACTCAGCCACAGAGTGGATCAGATGGTCAGCTGCTCAGCACCCAGGCCCCCTCTGCTGCTCAGAGTGTGCTCGGCTCCTCCTGCAGTTCCCTCCCCTGTGTCGCGCAGAGCACGGTAGGACACAACTGGGTGACTCTTGGACTGAGGCTTTCTTCAAGTGGAAGGATTTTGATTTTCTGTGGTCTGTGGCTTCAGACTCTTTGCTGATTCCCTTTTCTTCTCCTTCATGGCTTTCAGGAGGAGCTGTGGACCTTCTCTTGAATACTGAACATACAAAAAAAGAGTAGGGTGTCCAGTGGCTAAATAAGTGCAATTGATGGTCACAGCAGCTTTTTCTGGAAGAGTCACTTGGCCACTTAACTGGGTCACTGAGTCTCCACGGGTTTGTCCTGGGGAAAAATAAAAGAGTTCTGTGTGATCTTAGGCATACAGCTCTGGGATAAAATTATGATTAAAGGTTTTGTTGACATAACAGAAGAAAGAATTCAAATTTTTAGGGGCATTTTGCTTATCCAGCAGGAAGAGTATTACAGTCACTAAGCCTGAAGAAGAGCTCATCTGTTGAGTATCTCCTGAATAACTTTCTTGACTCTTCACACAAAGGAATGTTGAAGTCACAGTGAAATTTAGTTTCACACAGAAAATGTGTCTGTGTTAGAAATCTGCACCCTCTCGTATTATGGGACAGACAAGTGATGCAAATCAGAAAAATGTTATCCTTGACTTTATCCATGAGGCACATGTCAGTCTTCAGGTGGGGCTTGGAAATCTGATCAACAGCTGTCAACACCTCTCACGTCTGTTTTGTTTTTAAGATACTACTTGACATGGAAGTTCTTTAACAAAGCATCCCAGGTATTTCTGTAACTCAATCACTTAAATATAGTGCTTTATAGTCTTATGCATCCACAAGGGCCAACCTATAATCCACTGACTGTCAGAAAAGGATTTTGTGGCTGATTACAGAGGCAGTAATAAGAAGTCAAGTCAGTATTGAATGAATCTCTATTCCTCAGCATTGTACCCCAATTTATAGAACAGTGACTTACATTTATTTCATGCTTACTAAGTATTTGCTATACCAAACAAAAATAATGAATAAAGGGTCTTTGACTGAGGAATCACTACTACTTGACATTTGTAAGAAATGCTAGCTTTTTAATAAAATAATTTGAACGGAAAAAATTCATACTATCCTATCAGTAGTCGGCCTCCCCTGGTGGCTCAGAGGTTAAAGCGTCTGCCTGCAATGCAGGAGAACTGGGTTCGATCCCTGGGTCGGGAATATCCCCTGGAGAAGGAAATGGACATCCACTTCAGTACTCTTGCCTGGAGAATCCCATGGACAGAGGAGCTTGGTGGGCTACATTCCACGGAGTCACAAAGAGTCGGGCATAACTGAGCGACTTCACTTTCACTTTCACTATCAATAGTCAAATAACCTTGAATTTTAAACCCATTAAAATATGAAAACAAAAGAACTATCATAACTGAACTTATCAAATCCTTATAGAATGATTTGACATCAATATCTTATTCTAGTTCCCTGATTTCAAGATAAGAAAGCTAATCTATCTGAATCAGCCAAGACTAACCCCATACTCTTAACGAAAATCTAGCTTCAGGATTGAGTCTCTTAGCACCCATCTGCCACATTTTGTTGCCAAACTTCAATCAAATAATTTTCCTCCACCAGGTTGGGAACCCTAAAAATGTGGATTTCTGTCAAAAGCCTGGAGCACAAGTTAGGACTCTCTTCTTTCTCAGCGTTTCAAATTATTAAAGACATAGCTGATATTCATACAACAGCTGATAAGAGAATCAGTGAGTGACTGATGTAAAATAACAGATTCAGGAATCCCAACTATGACTTCATGAATTATACTTTTCAGGATTGAGACCAAAAATGTGTAATTTTTCCTTGACCCCCACTGCACAGCTTATAGGATCTTAGTTCCCTGCCCAGGGATGGAACCATTGCCCTCGTCAGTGAAAGAACAAACTCCTAACCACTGGACCACCAGGGAATTCCCAGAAGTTCATAACTTTTAAAACTTCCAGATGGTTCTGTTGCAGCCAGTTCGATACTGGTTTGTAAGATTTCTTTTGTAATCAGTGTCCTAGAGCAAGATGGTCAGCAATGATCAGGAAATACTATTTTTTAAACTGGTCTTTTATTATGAAGTAGCAGCAGCAAAAACAAGCACTCCTTTAGCTTACTTTTTATGAATATTCATGTTTGAAAAAATAAAATAAAAAATCCTCAAGGCTATCAGAACGAAGTTCTGGAGAGGAAGACACCTTCTGTAAAACCCTGTAACCGTACATCCCTAGACACACATGCGTGGGTGCTCAGTGGCTTCAGGCGTGTCCAATTCTTTGCAGTCCCGTGGACTGCAGCCTGCCAGGCTCCTCTGTCCAAGGGATTCTCCAAGAAAGGATGCTGGAATGGGTTGTCACACCCTCTTCCAAGGGATCTTCTTGACCCAGCAATTGAACCCACAACTCCTGCATCTCCTGCATTGCAGGAAGATTCTTTACTGCTAAGCCACAGGGGAAGCCCCACACTAGACACAAAGATGGAAGCTTAGCTCAGCCTGATTCCTGGAGTTCACTCTCCACAATTTGTATCAAGTAGTCTCATCAGTCCAAAGTTAACATACAAATAATTTCCCTGATCCAGATTTAAGTAATAAATCAGGCTCAGGTTCTCTTTTGGGTTCACATATTCCTTCCTTTCTCCTTTATTTTCCAACTCCATTGTCAAAAATGGCCTCAAAACTATGCTAGGAAGGAATTCTGAAAAAAGTTGACACATTAAACAGAAAGCATAAAATAAGTCTGGATTATGCTGGGTTGCAAATAAATGTATAACACGTGGACACAGAAAGTTGCTATCCACACCTCTAAAAAAAACTTAGGACAATGAGAACGTAGAGGAGAAATATTTGGAACTGGGGTCACATTAGAAGACTCATGCAAATTTAAAGAAAGACATTTGCTAAACTTGGATTTTTGATTGTTTTATAAATACACAACATTCACAAAACTATACTGCACTTATTTTAAATAAACAAATTAATCAGATTTGACATGTGTACACGTTGGTGAAGCCATTATTCCAATTAAGATAATGAACAACGCATCACCCAAAAAAGTTTCCTCACATCTCTTTATAATCTTCCCTCAATCCTCTCCCCACCTCCTACTCCAATTTTCATGCAGCACTTCCATCATGAATTAGTTTGCATATTTTATATGATATAAATAGAATCATGCGTACTGTTTTTTCTAGCTTCTTTCTCTCAGCATAATTAAGATTCTTTCATGGTTGTAAGTATCAATGGTTCATTCCTTTGTATTGATGAAAAGTTCCATTGCATAGATAAAAAACAATTTGTTAATCTATTCACCTGTTAACAAACATTTCTGTTAGTTCTAGTTGGAGGCTCTACAAACAAAGTTGCTTTGAGCTTTTGTGTGTCACATTTTTAATAGACATGTGCTTTCATTTTTCTCTTGGGTAAATATCTGGGAGTGGAATTCCTGGAGCATATGGTAGGTGTTTATTTGACTTTAACTTTCTAATTTTTTCTAGTGGTTTTTTTTTTTTTTTTGCAGATTCCCTTGGATTTTATACTCAGATAATTATACTGTCTGTGACTAAAGATAGGTTCGTGTCCTCCTTTTCAAATTGTGTTCTTTTGTTTCTTTCTCTTGCCTTTTTACACTGGCTAGAATACTTAGTAAAACACTAAATACAAACAGTGACAGCCAAAATTCTTCCCCTAGTGCTGAAATTAGGGAGGAAGAATTTATTCTTTCACCATCAAGTATGATGTTTGATGTAGTTTTGCAGAGGTTTTTTATTAAGTTGAGGAAATTCCTTAGGTCCTAATTTGCTAGAAGTTTTTAAACAGGAATGAATGCTGAATTTTCTCAAATGCTTTTTCTGCATCTATTGAGGTTATTCTCATTTATTAATCAACTGCTACTTGTCAACCCCTGTGACTACACTATTGATAACTTGCCACAATAGAATGTCAAAAAGTATATCACTCTCCCATTTTATATAATAAAACAAGGCTCACAAGCATCTAGAAAGTTCATGACAGAGCTAGTAATTTTGGATAGAAATCTCTCTGATAACAAAACCTGATTCCCTGTTTTCAGAGGCTTCCTGGTGGCTTAGAGGTAAAGAAATCACCTGCAATGAAGAAGCTGCAGGTTGGATCCCTGAGTTGGGAAGATCCCCCAGAGGAGGAAATGGCAACCCACTCCAGTATTTTTGCCAGGATAACCCCATGGACAGAGAAGCCTGGCAGGCTATAATTCATGATTCCACTTATACAGGATGTCTAAAGTAGTCAGACTCAGAGAGAGTAGAACAGTAGTGGTCACAAAGAGCTGGACATGACTAAAGCAACACAGCACACACGCACACAGTACAGTCTGCTAACTACTTTCTTCTTTATTTCTGCACATAGAACTAATAACAAGTGACTAAATAATCACAGATTTGACCGTTTCACCAAAAGAGGACAGCAACACATTAGAAAGAATATCCAAGCTGCGGTTCAGGAGCTGGCCACCAGGCAATGCCTTGGCCATTCCTTTCAGATCCATTGTCAGGCACCTGAGGAGCAATGCACTATAGCAGAGATGACAGATTTTTCTGGGTTTAGGTGAACCACCAGAGTCCCAAAACTTCACTCACAGCTCCTGATCACTCGCTTTCTCTAGTCCTTCAAACTGGCCTGTGATAAAGTAGTCTAGAGGATAGCTGTTCAAATTAACTAGGATAAATATTTCTCAAAAATTTAAAAACAAATGTGTCATGTGATTCAGGAATTCTACTTCTAATTATGTCCAAAAATTGATATTTTGGTATATACCCAAAATACTGAGATATTTATAAATCTATCTTTCTATCAAAAAGTGGAAGCAACCCAAATATCAACAAATGAATGGATAGATGAACTGTGCTCTATACTTACCCTCGAATATTAACCTTAAAAAGGTTAGAAATATTCAGCTTTAAAAAGGAAAGAAATTCTAAAACATGCTA
>SJYG01001714.1:30540-50341 GCA_006410535.1 Litocranius walleri | reverse complement strand
TTCATGTATTTATCTTCCTGAAGCCACTCTACCATTAACTTTAAGAACTAATATTGATAAATTATTTTTTCACATTCAACAATTATTAATCAGGTGACTAAACCCTGTCTTTTTTACCCATATTCGAGCTCATTCTTCTCTCCCTGGACCGTTATCTCAAGAAAATGCAAATATAGATGCCTTACTTTATCCTTTACAGTCTGCAACACAAGAACATTGCTTACATCATACTAATTCTAAAAGATTACAAAAAACGTATTCGTTAACACAAAAACAAGCTCAACACATTGTTTGCTCTTGTTCCATATGTGCACCATTTGTTTTGCCCTTTGCCCCTCCTGGAGTAAATCCTAGAGGATTACAATCTAACCAAATCTGGCAAATGATGTTGTTTTTCTTTCCTCATTCGGTAAACAGAAATATGTTAATTATACTATAGATACTTATTCTCACTTTCAGTGGGCTACTGCTTTAAGTTCAGAAAAGGCTGATTCTGTTATTACTCATTTATTATTTTGTTTTGCTATTATGGGCAATCCCAGGGAAGTCTCTAAAAGGTTTTAAATTACCTATTTCTGCTTCCATCTATCCCAACTATTGAAATATCTAGTTAAGACTCATTGTTAGTTTCCACGACATACAGTGACAGCCAATACACTGGCAGAGCCTGAAAATAATTTGGTTTCACCAAAAGTCTTAATAACTGAACTGAAAATCGAATTGGTGGATTGACATAACTCTTATTTGCCCAAACTGGAATAAACCTGATGACTTAAAACAAAGTGGAAAAATATGCTGTTCCTTCTCCCTTCTCTGTCCCTAGTTCAGAGACTAAATAAATGGCATCCATCAAAAATGGCAATCTTGGTCCATCAGCAGCGAAACCACTTACTGAGATGGCCCCACCCCTCCCCTTCACTCTGGAACAGTACAGGAGTTCTTGTCAACGTCTGAAACTTAAAATATACAGAAATCAAAGAACTAATTTGTATGTTTAACTTGTATGCTACACAGTACTTCTCAGTCTCTGCTGAGGGACATGAGAGTGGACGTGGGAGCCAAGCAGGCCAGCTGTCAAGTCACAGGTCAACTCATTTTAACCATGGAATCACAGGTCAATTCATCAACCTCCTGAACCACAGTTGGCTAATTAAGTAAAGTAGGACACAGCTACTTTACAAAGCTGCTGTGATGACTCTATGAGGTCACAAATATTAAGTACATATTGCAGTGTCTAACCTAGAGTAGAATGCTCAACAAACATTAGTTTCTCTTCTCCGTGTTCCCTTACTTAAACATACAATTTTAAAACATCCATAAAATCCTACCTGCTTAAAGAGTCTTCTTCAGAACTCACATTCTTATTTTTTTTTTAAAGTAAGACACATTTTAAATCAACAAAAGAAAAATACAGACTATTAAAACCTCAAGACTGATGCTCTGTTTAAAAGTATTCCTTTGAGACCACACCTGGAGACCACGCTAGAGGGAATAGTGGTTGTGCTACACTCGCAGGCCATTAATGCCTAAGAATCACTCCTCTCCTTTATAGTCATCAAGTGCAAAACAAAAAAAGAAGAAACTACTGTTTAAAATGTCCATAATCCTAACCAAACTCTAGGAGACTGATAGAAAATGGTATTATATCATTAATCAAATCAGTACGATAAACTGACAGTAGCACACTTAAACAGCACAGTATTTCTGGACTTCCATTGCCTGGAGCAGCAAACAGAGAATACAAGTGTCTTGCTGGGACATAATACAACTTCTTTGGCTCTTCAGTTCAGGATGAAAACACTCTGTCACAGGGAAGCTTGGTCTACAGGCGCTGAACTTCAGAGCATGGTAAAACATAGGAAACAAAGTCTTCCTGGCCCTATTTCCAGATGCAAGAGAAGTATCAAAGATGTAGTGATTCCAGATTTAGAAAGAATAATCTCTTGAAAGGGAGGTGGGGGAGGGTAAATGGGTAAAGGGGGGTCAACTGGGTGGTGAGGATGGGGACTAGACTTGTAGTGATGAGCAGGCAGTAGGATACACATAAGCTGAACTTTTAAAAAAAGTTTTAAATATATATATGTGTGTGGTTGTACACACACACACATATATATATACACTAATATATTTAAAAAGTATAATCTCCTGAGACTATACCCTTCCATTGTTCAAGAGTATCTGGACCACAAAGAGCACGATGATCCAAACAGTGCTGTGTACTAGTGAGAGATATCATTATATCAGCCCTCCCCATTATATGACAAATGTTGATAGAAATCATGCGTTTTCAGGTTGGAAGGCATACATCATCAGATCCAAAGCTGATCAACAAGGGGAGGGATGGAAGGAGGGAGAGAGTGATGGACTCTGGTGCTTGCTGTTGGACAACATTTCACATGTGTCGTCATGATCTGCTGCTGGAGGGATGGCTCACATGCAGTGATTCCATGGGGCGAGGAGTCCTGCAAGCTTGAGCCTGGAGGGTAGTGGCAGTGATTTTTAAATGTTTGCACTCTGTGACATCAGAACTATGCTTAGTACATAAAAGACATACAATGATTTCTTCAGTGAACAAATGAACAAATAAATAAGAATGTTTTCTTTGAAAATTTTGTTTATAATAATACAGAACTTAACCAGGGACCACTCTATTCTATTCTGAGCATATTGAAGACCAAGACTCTATGTCATCTCTGTGTCTCCTCGAACGTGTAAAACCAACCTACAGGAGTTCTTTGATGGATGTTGTTGTTAAATCACTGAGTCATGTCCTACTCTTTGCGACCCCATGCACTATAGCCCACAAGGCTCTTCTGTCCATAGGATTTTCCATGCAAGAATACTGGAGTGGGTTGCCCTTTCCTTCTCCAGGGAATCTTCCCGACCCAGGGACCAACCCCGCATCTCCAGCATTGGTAGGCAGATTCTTTATTACTGAGACACCTGGGAAGCCCTCTCTGATTAGATAGAAGTCTACTAAGTTAAAGATGTCCCCAGACAGCTTGTGCAGTGTGCTAGATGCCACATCGAGGGGCTATGATGGTGTTTTTGTTAATGTGATGTGTTTTTGTGCTTTTATTGGAGTCTGTGGAGTCCCAGTTTGATCTATGTGAATATTTTATACAGTAACCTTTTAATTAATGGCAAGAGAACATCTTGTTCTAAAAAAAACTATACTGTCATGACAGTTATCCAACACACAGAAGAAAACATCTGGTTCTAATGAAGTCAATCTATCTCACTCTTCTTGGATCTGTAAGGAATGAAGTTGGTAATAGAGACCTTATTGGTACAACAATATGCAAAATAACTGGTTCTCAACCAGGCAGTGCTTTTCTGTCTCCTGTACTTTTGGTAGGTACCTTTCAAAAATAATCTCTTCCTGGTATGCTGCACACTGGCTCAGCTTTGCAGTTCTTACTGTTTATCATTTGGTATCCCACCAGGAAGGTATTGTTGAGGTTCCCAGTTGTAACTATGGTAACTTTTTTAGTGAGATTACTCACTACACAGGAACTACTACCTATTCATTCACTAACTGCAAATCATTTGTAAAAATTAAAGTTCCCCTTTTATAAGAAGTCTAATTTGCCATAATAAAATTATACAGAAAATATACATCATACTAACTTAAAAAGTTTTTTTCTATCTACAAGAAGATCTAACAGGATTTCAGGGACCATGATTAAATACATGGATTTGTTTTAAGATAATACAGTCTCTGATTTTAAGTTACCCTACAATTAACTTCTTAAATAATTTGGAATACTAGACTATTAAGAAGTTAATTTTAAAAATAAAATACACATGCAGATTACATATGCTTTTTCATTGTTCTTTCATCATTAAAAGTTGCTCATTCCTGTTATCTATGGTAGAATCAACAAGAGTAATTCATTGTCAGATGACACCTGGGTTGCTGTTTTCAGGAGGAGTTTTAGGTCTCTCTTCTTTATATTCAGAAATTTTATCCAACACACAGAAGAAAACATCTGGTTCTAATGAAGTCAATCTATCTCACTCTTCTTGGATCTGTAAGGAATGAAGTTGGTAATAGAGACCTTATTGGTACAACAATATGCAAAATAACTGGTTCTCAACCAGGCAGTGCTTTTCTGTCTCCTGTACTTTTGGTAGGTACCTTTCAAAAATAATCTCTTCCTGGTATGCTGCACACTGGCTCAGCTTTGCAGTTCTTACTGTTTATCATTTGGTATCCCACCAGGAAGGTATTGTTGAGGTTCCCAGTTGTAACTATGGTAACTTTTTTAGTGAGATTACTCACTACACAGGAACTACTACCTATTCATTCACTAACTGCAAATCATTTGTAAAAATTAAAGTTCCCCTTTTATAAGAAGTCTAATTTGCCATAATATGATTATACAGAAAATATACATCATACTAACTTAAAAAGTTTTTTTCTATCTACAAGAAGATTTAACATAGGATTTTAGGGGCCATGATTAAATACATGGATTTGTTTTAACATAATACAGTCTCTGATTTTAAGTTACCCTACAATTAACTTCTTAAACAATTTGGAATACTAGACTATTAAGAAATTAATTTAAAAAATAAAATACACATGCAGATTACATATGCTTTTTCATTGTTCTTTCATCATTAAAAGTTGCTCATTCCTATTTTATCTATGGTAGAATCAACAAGAGTAATTCATTGTCAGATGACACCTGGGTTGCTGTTTTCAGGAGGAGTTTTAGGTCTCTCTTCTTTATATTCAGAAATCAGTTGACAAATGCTATGTATTAAAAATGTGGTAATATTATAACACCAATATGAAAAACTACCAAGTCTTAGACTATTTCAGAGAATATCACAGGTAATATCAAAACCCTAATTGTCCCATACATTTCAAGTTTCTAAGGTCTACAAACTTTTATTTAGCATGTAATTAAAGGAGAACAAAAAGGAAAGTGAAGAACTCATGAACTAAGGGCAGTATAGCTCACTGAAATAACTAGAGTTAACTTGGCATATGAAAACTCTCTTCAACTTGGAAATCCTTGCTCTGTAACCAACTGCTCGTCGTTCTGGATAAGTTACTTCTCAATTCAAAGTCTTCCTCTACACAACTGGGATCTTACTCCCTTATTTCACAATGGAATTAAGAGGATTTAATGAGATAATATACCCCCCAAAATGCTTGGAGAAATAGCATAATACTTGGAGAAATAGCATAATGCTTGGAATAATTTGGTCTAGATCTTTACTGCTGGAACTACTTTGGAATTCCAAATAAAATCTAATGTGTGTTTTTTCACACCTTTAACATTCAAGTGTTTCAGGAAACTGTTAATTATGGTGATTAGCTGTTGTGTGTGGTTTGTAAATTAGGGAATCTCAGCTATTATATAATCTGAACCTAAGTTTATTTATAAAATACGAAAACTCACTACATTAGATACCATAATTATCCCCAATTATTGCAGCTAATTACACCAAAAGCAGAAAACTAATCACAATCAAGACCTGGCCCGGGCCACTACTCTCCTTCTCTACCCACTCAGACTCTGAACCAGCAGATCTTTCTGAGAATGGTGTCTAATTTCCACGCTCATCTTCGTTTTACTTGGAAGACATAGCCTACTTTTAGAATGGATACTGGCAAGTCCTGGACAGGGCTTACCTCACTTAATTCCAACTAACTTACTTGAGACTTAGGGATTTCTGGTGAATGAGTTCCTTATGAGCCAGACTCTGAAAACAAGGGCTTCCCTTGTGGCTCAGCTGGTAAAGAATCCCAATGCAATGCAGGAGACCTGGGTTTGATCCCTGGGTTGGGAAGATCCCCTGGAGAAGGGAAAGGCTGCCCACTCCAGTATACTGGCCTGGAGAATTCCATGGACTGTATAGTCCATGGCGTCACAAAGAGTCAGACACGACTAAGCGATATTCACTTTCACTTCACTGAAAACATTTAAAGCTGAAGCACATATAAATCCTCTGGAAGATTTTCATTATTATAGGAAACAGATCTCATGAGGGGACAATCGTCATTATCGACTCTCAGGCAAGCTGTCACCCACTACTCTGGGAAGGATGACAGGGAACCTATGGCCTAAGAAAAGGCGCCCCCCCCACCCCCCGCCCTGGGACAGAAAGCCACCTTAAGGCTCAGGTCTAGAAACAAAGGAGAAAGGGAAATCTGCTCAATCCCTGCAGGAGCACTTGAACCTCCCTGATAGCCTAAAATGGTCCCCACTGACATCGGCTAGCAGAAAAGATAAATAACAGCCTCAATGGACACCTCATTGTGAAGATCGAGGTTTAGATCTAGGGTTATATGTGGGCTCCACATAAGGTTTCTGAGTGTGAGGGGGAGGCTAGGAGGCCCAGCTGCCAGAACGGGATGCTGGTGCTTTGCAACAGTGGCTGAGCTACAAACATACGTGTGAGAACTAAGAAGTTGTCACTAATAACATCAGCATTCTTCTAAGAAAGTAATTTAAAAGAGTCATCCAAAAGACAAAATCAAATCTTTTATGTTCAGTATGCAATTTTAAGGAAAAGTATATACAAAGTAGAGATTAAAGAATTATTATAAAAGAATTAAGAAATTCAATATTGTGTCATAAGATAAACTAAAAAAGCAGAATCCATACTTTATAAAGCTAATAAAACTAATATGAAATCCTTCAGCGACTCCAAGATCAATGAAAAAAAAAAGGGAACCGGATCCATATGACATCAGACAATATTATAAAGTAATACGAATCCTGCTATCTATTCCTGCTATATATTGTTGTTCATGATTCCCAGTCAGAATAATTGATTTTCTACCTGCCTGATGATGTGTTGATTACAAATTAATCCTTTTATTAATTTAATCTTGATGTTACCACCTTAGAACATCACAAAGGTTTTTAAAAAGACAAAGAACAACTGTACCTTTTCATCTTATCAAGCTTCCCTGGTGGATCAGAGGTTAAAATGTCTGCCTGAAATGCGAGAGACCTGAGTTTGATCCCTGGGTCGGGAAGTTCCCCTGGAGAAGGAAATGGCAATGCACTCCAGTACTCTTGCCTGGAGAATCCCATGGAGGGAGGAGCCTGGTAGGCTACACTCCATGGGGTTGCAAAGAGTCGGACATGTCTGAGCGACTTCACTAACTGCATGTATATTTGCTTCTTTCTTTGCTAAAAACTCCACCATTTGCTGTTTCCTTTCACTTATGGCAAGTGACAGCAGTGTGAGTCATCCTGTAAAACAGGGAAAACCATTTCTAATGTACACAGTTAACCTATTTCAAAGCTGAACTTTGAAATCATGCAATAGATTCTCTGAACTTAAACACAGAATTCAGAAAGCAAATAAAAGGGAGCCCCCTCTTTCTTATCCTCCTGTGCGCCTTCTTTCTCTCAAAGATGCTCCTCCTCTGGGCCTTCCCTGGTGGTCCAGTGGCTGAGACTCCAGCTCCTAGTGCAGGGGGTCCAGGTTCCATCCCTGGTCAGGGAACTAGATCCCACATGCCTCAACTAAAGATCCCATGCGCTATGATTAAGACCCAGTGCAGTCAAATATGTCTTTTTAAAAAATGATAAATAAAATGCTCCTCCTCTACCTCTTCAAAAGACAAACCACAGAGTCATTCATTCTCTAAAACTCACTTCCAACACTTACTGGTTCCAAGGATCTTTGCTCCTATCATACTATTTATCAGGGATATTGCAGTATTCACTTGCTCTATTACTACTCTCAATACTCCTCCAGAGACAATCAACTAACTACTCAATCAACAGCATATTTTAGGGACAATGCTGAGGCAGAAATATATATTATTGTCTGTAGCATGTATAAGTGATCCAAGGATGATGATGAGTAACCTCATAACGTTTACAGACATTCCAATGGGAATATTATTCTCTATATGAACATGCAAAGAATAAGTTTTTTTTCCCCAAAAACACCAACTAATAATTTCTACTTTGAAAAATTCAATCTCATTCTTAAGAAACTCTTTCAAAACATTAAATCAATTACTGATTAATTAGAGTGTCTCTAAAATCTTGAAATAATTATCAAAACAAACTATAAAACAAGAATTGGAAAATCAAATGCTTATGGAGGGAAAGTTGGTGACCTGAGTAAGTGAAAAAGCCAGGTAAGGCCAGCAAACCCGAGAACACATGCTCCATACAGAAGCGGCGGCCTCTGCATGCTGACCAAACAGTAGAATGGGCTCAAGGGGGACCAGATTTGGTTCTTTGAGAAGACACAAATGCAGACCTCTGCATGAGTCTCCTAAATTTTTTATGTTGACTCAATTTGCAGAGGTAAATAAACATATCCAAGGGCCATGCTTGGTCGATGGCCCACTTGTGGTTTGACGTTTGCTGTTCCCAAACAGGTGGGAATAAAGCAAGTATTTGTATGTGAAACCATCCTTTCTTCATATCACGTGTTTCACAAAAAGTAGGCCAAACATGTAATAAAAATTGCTATTAAGGCTTATGATTTAATTAAACATAATTTTTTAAAAAATCATAATTCCACTTCAAGAATGTTTCCACTGCCTGTTGAAACTACAATCTATCTTTAGAATTCCTCTAGATTGTTAATCAAATAGATATTCAGTACCTAAGGCTGCTGAAACTAAATCATCGAAACAATTCCCATCTATATTGTTACTAACTTCATGGGTTTTGATGTTTAAAGCTCTCATTGTGCTTACGCCAGGGCTCAGCACATCTAACAGACACGCTGCAAGAGTCTGTGCTGCAGCTGACACCAAAAGAAGGCTCATGAATGACTATTACTGCAGTCAGGAAAACCCTGTTGGTAACAAACATCTGTTGACCTAATGACCTGAATGAAAACAGAAGGTGCAAAATCCTAAAAAGGTCAGACTCTACAGATGAACTGACTTCAGCACGAGCAAATCTCTGAAGACTGAGTACGACTGAAAAATTAGAGGTTGGAAGGAAAAGGAGTTATCATTCAAGCCAGTAGATATTGCCAATAATACTCCTTTTAACTTCTTAATCACACAGGCAGAGAAAAAGTCATGTTAATGCTGTTTCAAAGGAAGGAGTTGATGGAAGTAGCTAGCGTTAATCAAACTCCAACTCTTCTAGAGATTACTTATTTTTGAGATAGGTGCATTTAGAAATTACACTTATTCAGTCCATAGTTCTTCACCACAGATCGTATCAGAATTTCAAGGAAACAGTTATAAATACAGACGTCCAGACCTTCCTTGATTTATTCCATCAAAATCTGCAGGGAACAGCCTAGGCTTGTAATTTTTTTTTTTACAAGTTTTCCCAAGTGATTGTGGTTTTCACTAGCACAATCTAGCCAAGAATTAGTGCAGCAGCCACTCCAGTATCATCTCTTACCCACATGGCCAATTCCTTCTCTTACTTGAGGATTTGCATAAAAAAGAAAAGTGTAAGAGTAGAAGTCATCAAAAGAGCATTAAATTTTCCTGGGTAAACACTGGTAGAACAGGGACTGCTGCTGCTGCTGCTACGTTGCTTCAGTCGTATCCAACTCTGTGTGACCCCATAGACGGCAGCCCACCAGACTTCTCCATCCGTGGGATTCTCCAGGCAAGAGTACTGGACTGGGTGCCATTGCCTTCTCCAGAACAGGGACTAGTAAACTCAAAAGGCAACCTGATCTCACTATTTATAAACCACTTACTTTCCATCAAGACATTCTAGACTGGAGAGCAGAGTCTAGACTCTTATCTAAGTGGTTGTTTCTGCCAAAATAGGATAAGATGCCAGTTAATTATTTGTTCTTCTCTCTTATTTCCCACTTAATCACCACCTGCTCACCACCAGTCTGATTTCCTCAAATTCTTCCTAAAATTGATATATAGGCTACTACTATACCATCCACTCACACTTTTTCTCAAAATAACAAGTATTATCCCTGAAAACTGAAAAGCACCTTACCAAAATATATAAACTGAAGGAAAACAAAGACAAAAACAAAAATCTCAGGATTTCTCTGGTGGTCTAATGGCTGGGTCTCCAGGCTGCCAGTGTAGGGGCCTGGGTTCAATCCCTGGTCAGGAAACCAGATCCTGCATGGTGAAACTAAGACTCAGCACAGCCAAATAAATAAAAATAAAAAAAACCCACACCTCTTTTTGGCATTTCCCAATGGCCAAAATTCCAACTTGATCAACATTTTTCACCTGCTCTCTACTTTTCCGTTTTCCTTTACTTTCTTAAGCCTTGGGAAATAAGAGAGAAATAATTTTTATATAAATCATTTTTTTTTATAAAATAGTAATTTGTTAACAACAGTGAGATGTCTGTCATGTTGTAAAACGTTTATGCTGTTTGAGTTTTAAGACAAAGCCTATGTCTAAGACAAATTTTGCTTGACTGTGTTTTTATGCCAATCAAAAGAATTTTTAGTGGGGGGCAAAGTACTTGGAAAGTTTTACCTTTAACAAGCGAAGTGTTACCACAAAT
Organism: Litocranius walleri; assembly: GCA_006410535.1. Lineage (NCBI taxonomy): Eukaryota > Metazoa > Chordata > Mammalia > Artiodactyla > Bovidae > Litocranius > Litocranius walleri. The sequence continues at coordinate 39,887 of SJYG01001714.1, read as the reverse complement.
ATCTGCCATAAACACATGAATGAATGCTTTACTCTCAAATACATCTTTAGAAATACGTATAAAGTGAAATCTTAGACAATTTGGTTCTTTCAAAATACTTGAATTTTGTCAAAGGCTTTTTCTGCATCTATTGAGATAATTATATGATTTTTATTTTTCAGTTTGTTAATGTGGTGAATTACATTGAATGATTTGCGGATATTGAAGAATCCTTGCATCTCTGGGATAAAGCCCACTTGGTCATGGTGTATGATCTTTTTAATGTGTTGCTGGATTCTGATTGCTAGGATTTTGTTAAGGATTTTTGCATCTATGTTCATCAGTGATATTGGCCTGTAGTTTTCTTTTTTTGTGGTGTCTTTGCAAGGACAACATCTCAATAAAGTCAAAGGTTATTACACATCCTTTGCAAATATGTTTTGAATATTAGAGACAACATTGCTCTTGGCTGATCCTCATTTTTTTCTTCTAATATCCTCATTTTCTTACTTTTTAACGTCTCTGACATTGGGGTGAAATTTATAATTCACGTCTTTACAGCTATAATTGGTAGCATTTTTGTTTGTTTCTCATGTTTCCTGTTCTTCTAATTACCATAAGGTCTTTTTTTTTCTAAGGTTGAAGTATAGATGATGTATAGTGTATATTATTATATTTTATATGTGTGCACAACATAGTGATTCACAATTTTTAAAGGTTATACTCCATTTAAAGTATAAGATTTAAGTATTTAAATCTTATATTATAAGATATAGCTATATTCCCTATGTTGTACAATATATCCTTATAGCTTGCAAGATTTTAATTCCCCCACCAAGGGTCCAACCCTGGGCCCACAGTAGTGAGTCTTGACCACTGAACTGCCAGGGAATTCCCAAGATTCCCTTGACTTCTGAAAAGGCTGAAAGTTGTCAGAGGATACCAGTCTCAAAAGAATTCTAGAAAAAGTTATAAGTGAGAAATTATTTTTATCTGTGCCACATTCCTATTAGTGCCAGAAAGACAAGCCCTGTCTGCTATTCTGACTTCCCTACAGAAAGCTTGATCTACAGAGAGTTTTTAAAGTTTTTTTTTGTGTTAAATCAACCTCCAGATTTCTTTTTCCTTTTTTTTTCTTTTTGGTGCCAAGACTCAGGAAACTCCAGAATTCTTGCTTTTGAAATCATTCTTATAAAGGTCTTTGGGGTGGCAGGGAGGCTCAGGACTGAGAGGATATATGTATACTTAACAACTGATTTACGATGTTGTTTAGCAGAAAGCAACACAACATTGTAAAGCAATTATTCTTCAATTAAAAAGAAAACTAAGGTTAAGAACCAGTAGAAATAGAAAGAAAAAGAAGGTCTCTGTCAGCACACACACAAAACATGTATAAACAGGAATTTGTGTTTTCTTCTGGTATTTTCTCACTGTGCGTATTTAAAATTTTTGATCCATACTCCATCTGAAGCTTTTTTTATGAGATAAAAATCTAGTTGCTTTTCTCTAAATAGTTACCAGGTTATTTCTCCACCATCTACACATAATTAACCTTTTCTAATAGAAAATGTCACCAGTATCAAGTTCTAAATTCTTACATATATTTGGGTGTTTGGGTAGTTTATATTCTGTTCCATTCATTTATCTATCTTTTCGGTTGTTAGTAAATGAATACTTTGTGGGCAATTACAGCACATTTTGACATCTAGAAGGGCAAATCTTTGTCTACTATATAAAACTTTTAATTTTATCACAACAATTAAAGACAACATATGTAACCCAAAATCTTGAAAACCACAATATGTTGATTTGGTTTAAATATTGAAAGACCATACATCCTAAGAAAATGTCTTCCTATTCAAGGACACAGCCAGTTCCATACTTCAAAGCTTCTACAGTCCTTCAGCAAAGAAAATATATACCTAGGCATACACTGATATAAAACAGATATTGAATTGTACCTTAAGAATTTTTAATCCAAAAGTAGATCTGGCATGGGAGTTATTTTGTTCACTATGCAGTTTTCTATAATATATAACCTTAAGGTATAAAACTGTGTACATTAAAAATAAGATGCTAAAAACATCAGAAATCTGTCCACTGCCATGATCCACAATAGGCGATTCATAAATAAGTATTTTCATAAATCACATGAGAAAAAATGTGAGAGCCAGGAGATTCCAGATTTCTTGAAAGCTATGTAACTGAAGAGCTCTTACTCATGCGTACATCATGCTAACCCATGCATAATAACAAATAAAAAGGAAGATGAAGAAGGGGAAAAAAGATACTCTTTATGTTTCATTTCATTACTCTGATTAGCGACATTCAATTAAATGACTTCAAAACTTATCAGCAAAGTGCTGTATAATGGAAATTATAAGTGGGTCCAAAATGAGCTAAGGCTTTTTGCTGCCTAAAAGTCTTCAGGGCGCTGGATCCCAGGAAGGTGTCGTGAGCCTTGGAGAGGAAACTCACAGGAGGGACCTCTGCCAGGTCTTTCCACCCCACTTTTGTCCCTGTCGTTCAGGCCATTCTTCCCCAGCAACAGAAGCTGTTGCACTTTGGCTACGTTCCCTACAATGGCAGCTTTGTGGATCTTTCCGAGGTCCTTGTCTCAGGTGCGATACCCGGGCTGGAAGTGGATTCTATGGCCGCCGTCTCTCTCCAGACTGATGGAGAAGCCTAAGGGTGACTCACCCTTCTTGCTCCTGAAGCCAAAAATCTTCATCACAGAGCCCACGGGCTTCAAACACACCTCACCTCTCCCTCGGCTCTTCACTGTCCCCGAAACCCAATACTAATGCTCCAGATAAGCCTAAGCAGGTCCCCCACAAAATCCCAGTTGGAAAGCTCCGTGGTTTTCCAGTCTTTCAGCCCGGTAGAGTCGTAGCTAAGTGACGCCGCTAAACACAGTGCGCCTTCATCCCTGGGAAGCGGGCTCCCGCGTGTAAGCACAGAGACTTCTCTGGCCATACTGCCCAGTGCGCATGTGCCAGACCCAGCGGCTCAAGTCTGAGATTGCCTGTGGGCGGCGCTAGCACATTTCAACCAACTGTGCCAGTTGGCTAAGCGTTTCCGGATGCTTAACAAAAGCTAGAGCAGGTGAGAAAGGCGTCTTTGCTAGACCTTCAGGATGCTGAAAGCCTGTCCCCCAGAGCTTTCATAGGGCTTTTCTAAGCAACAACAACAACTCTAAATCTACTTATCCCTCAGCTTGTTCCTTTTCACAGCTCTCTTGGACCAGCGAAATTTAGCAAGTGTATCTACAGAAAACTGTTTTCATGGTTCCAGAAATTGTGGTAACAGGTATTATCAAGTGCAAACTGAGGGGAAACCAACTCAGGTTCTCCAGATGAAGCGAAACCACATTTCCAAATCCCTCTGATCCTCCCGTGGCCCAGCCTCCATCTACACATTTTCTTCATTTTAATTTTTTGCTTTTATTTTCCCCATATCTTTAATCAACCGGTCAGGCGAGTGTATGCTCCTTGGTTCTTAGTCTTGTCACAACAAAAGTTTGGAGTGACGGACATTAAAGTCCTCTTGGAGTGTCACAGCTCTCGGCACTTTGGCTCCTCTTTTTATGTTTTTTTTTTTTTTTCCTTCCCCCTGGGCTTGCCCTATGCAAATTGGGCTTAATCAGGAGTGCTGTTCTACTTGAAGGCCTCATCCAAGTTGGTCCTTGGACCTTCCTCTGTTCTATTTTCATGGCCTTTTCCATTGTCTTTTAGCCACAGCCATTTTGGACTCGTTTTCCCTATTCTAAATAGCTAACATCACTTCATGGGAAATAGATGGGGAAACAGTGTTAGACTTTATTTTGGGGGGCTCCAAAATCACTGCAGATGGTGACTGCAGCCATGAAATTAAAAGACGCTTACTCCTTGGAAGAAAAGTTATGACCAACCTAGCTAGTATATTCAAAAGCAGAGACATTACTTTGCTGACAAAGGTCCGTCTAGTCAAGGCTATGGTTTTTCCTGTGGTCATGTATGGATGTGAGAGTTGGACTGTGAAGGCTGAGTGCTGAAGAATTGATGCTTTTGAACTGTGTTGTTGGAGAAGACTCTTGAGAGTCCCTTGGACTGCAAAGAGATCCAACCAGTCCATTCTGAAGGAGATCAACCCTGGGATTTCTTTGGAAGGAATGATGCTAAAGCTGAAGCTCCAGTAATTTGGCCACCTCATGGGAAGAGTTGACTCATTGGAAAAGAGTCTGATGCTGGGAGGGATTGGGGGCAGGAGGAGAAGGGGATGACCGAGGATGAGATGGCTGGATGGCATCACAGACTCAATGGACGTGAGTCTGAGTGAACTCCTAGAGATGGTAATGAACAGGGAGGCCTGTCATGCTGTGATTCATGGGGTCGCAAAGAGTCGGACATGACTGAGCAATTGAACTGAACTGAACAAACCCAAGATTTATTTTGGAACATAGTGTAACATTTAAGAACTTTTAAAAAAATTATCATTCACGTGTCCAAAATAATCCATCTTTTCTCATCTAGTTTAAAATACCACTTTTTAACTCTGATGTTCTGTTTCTGGGTTTTCCATTCTGTTCCACTGAATGGTCTGCTGCTTCTAGCATAGGTAGTATATAAAATATATTTTAATATCTTTTAAAGGTCCAAAGTTCCTCCCCTTATTTTTCCTTTCCAGCATTCTCTTGGCAATGTTTATTTTTACATTATTTGTGATGACTTTTTAATCACCGTGCCAGTTAAATTCTCAGTGAAATTTGTATTAATTAGGTTAAGAGAAGTAATTTTAACCTGACAATCACTTGTATCAGTGTATCCAGGTAGTTGTTATGTCTCTGTCCTATTTTATGTCCTTCATTAACATTTGGAAGCTTTTTTTTTTTAAATGAAAATCCTTTACCCTTCTTGATGTATTTATATCTGGGCTTTTTAAAATTTTTACTGTGATGGTACAGGATTTTTCATTATAATTTATGAATGATTACTGTTTTGATATGTGTATTCTTTTGACAACCAGGATGAAGAACTTTTAAAATTATAATCTTGTCATAGGAACAAAGAGTTGAGCTTCTGGTGGTACTTAAGGAAGGCACAAACTGTTGGTATAGATTTCACCAGAAAGATGTAATACTCATAATATGCAAGACTGTAAAAAGAAAATGCACACAAGATGAGCTTTTTTAAAAACTGAAGTGTAAGACTATTGCTACAAATTAAAAACCATTTAATATAGCTAAACTTCACTAAAATCCTATTAGCCAGATTTTTCAGTAATTTGCTAACTAATGTGTGTGTGTGTGCGCACTCAGCTGTGTCTGACTCTAGGGACATCTTTTTTGTTTCCTCTTAATAGTCTCTTTGTTCATTTGCTTTATTCACCCAAATCTATTTCCCACTCTGAAGTGTGTAATCATCATAATGGCCTTGCAGAATATTATCAACTCCATTTTTATGTGGCATCTTATGCTCTATACTTGTTCCATCCTCTTTAACATTTCCCAAACATTAAATAATCTTTTCCCTTGTTTCCATTTGTCTGCAACTTGTGTGTTTCCATCTTTATTCCATTTCTTAGGAATAAAGCAAAACAGGTTGAATCCATACTGGCATGAAGAGGTGAGTATATACCTAAACTTGTTTTAATGTAGTTATTGATCCAGTAGTTACAATTGGACTAAACCTAATATTGTGGGTGAAGCAGAAGCAGGCTCACAAGTTAATAGAATAGGCTAACCCAAAACTCGCCAAGTTCCTGCTCCATTTGTTAATGATTTGAAGTTAATGACTTTAAGACTTTTGATTAACCAAATTCAAAAGGAACAGATACCACCATTGCACAAGATACACCAGCAAAATCTGAATGTATGGCAGCCTTATTTTACAGCAAGACAAATTAATTTACATACTTTTTCTTCAGAGGCCATTTAATGCCATTTTGTTATTTGTAGACTGAATGAATTGACAGCAGATTTTTGGGATTCGTGACTCATAAGCCAAGTGTCCAGACCTTCAGCAGAAATTGCTGCTGGAATGCACCAAAGAACTCTGAAGAGAGGCTGGGTCCCTGTTGAAGTGATGTCTGGTTCCAGGACAGCGTTTTCACTGATGAAAGAGCAATGAACACAAATGAAAACAACAAAAAAAATATTTCTCAGGGCTATCCAGCTTAGCTACACCAAGTGGTTTTGGTGTGTGTGACTGGTATCAATTCTTGATCACCAAGCATTGGCTTCCTACAATAGTCCAACCAAAAAATTATCTTTTGTCTTCTGCCTCCACAGTATTCTCCAGGGTGACCTATGAGACCAGTAAAAACTATAGTGATATCTGAAAAAGATGCTTGACGCTTCCTGAAGCAGCCTAGAATGAGAGTCAAAGCTACTACTGAGCTGCAGGGAGATTAGAACTACACACCAGGACTTCAGGTAGGTTGTCAAGATTTGGATAGCAGCAGCAGTGCTTTTGTATGAACCAAGATACTCAAGGAGTCTTCATTAGGTCATCTCTAAACTTCTGTATTTCCTTCATCAAATGCTGTCTGGATCCTGAAGCAGTGGGAACCTAAGATTTCCCATTCCCAATTTCTATGGAAACAGATGCCCTCTAGAAATTTGTTGCCTTGAATACCCACAACAAAGACTCCTACTAAGCCTATCTAAGGTTCAAATAATGCCCTGGTGGTGAATAAGCATATTACTGGAAAACAATATAGAGGTGAGAACTTATTAATATAACAAAAACTACACAAATCAATGAGAAATGATATGGATTATTAATAAATGGTTTGGGAAAAATCAATTACTGATAAGTAACTACACATCTCAAGTTATCACCAAAATAAACTCCAGGTTAGTACATGTTCAGTCTTTTTAATAAAATCCATTAAATATTTTAGAAGAAAATATGGATGAGTGGTATTATTTATGTTTAGAAGATCTTTCCCCCAAAATGGAAATTAGGAAATATCAGTACATTTGGCCACATAAAATTTGAGACCAAAAAATTTAGTATAAATCCAAATATAGAAAATGAATGAAAAGACATAATTAAGGAAACATGCTTAGCTTACGATTAAGGAACTACATTTTTTTAATGATCAAAGGATACCATCAGTTCACAAATCAATCATGGGTACCAGAAATTTTCTACTCTTAACATAGATAGCAGTTCAATTTCATCATCTTGCCTCAAGACATTTGCTCTTCAGTTCTGTGATAATTTAATCCACTGAGATCTTGATATTTTCACAGCCTTACAGCTCATCAAATTTACTTCATACTGATGGTACTAGGTGCATAAGAAATAGGATATAGTTTGAAAGTCCTGGTAAAAATTTATGTGAGAATTTATGTCAACCCACTTTAAAAAAACAAACCAGCATTATCCATTTAACGAAATTCTTACCCCCCAAATTAAGCACAAATCTAAACTATCACCTTGGCATCACAAAGTTTTATAAAATATATATTTACAAAATATAATGTTAACAGTATAATCAGTTCTAACAGTGACCAACAGCTTTGGTGGATAAATAAACTTTGTGATTTAGGATAGTGAGAAGCATAGTAACACCTCACTTTTCTTAAAAAAAAAGAAAGTTTTATTTTTAAAAGGTCTCTTTTTTAAAATAAAATCTAACCAAAGGAGATATTTTATTTTCTATGTATTCCTCTGACAACTGTTTCTTCAAATTATGTATGAGGATTTGAGATTTTACAACACCAAGAAGCAGCATGAACTTAAGAATCTTAAAATCTAACAAGGATGAAAAAGCATACAGAAAGTGGAACCAAACCACAGCAAAGGTAAGCACTTGCCCATCTGTCAACTTCTCAAACAGGAAAAAGAAATAAAAAAATCACATTGAAAGTGAGTGTTAGTCATGCAGTCGTGTCTGATTCTTGGAACCCCATGGATTGTAGCTTACCAGGCTGCTCTGTCCATGGAATTCTCCAGGCAAAAATACTGAAGTGGGTAACCTTTCCCTTCTCCAGGGGATCTTTCCAACCCAAGGGTCGAATCTAGGTTTCCTGCATTGCAGGCAAATTCTTTATCATCTGAGCCACCAGGGAAGGCCAAAGTTTTGCTAAATTTTAAAGTTAGTTTTCTTTGTGCTATAACAGTATAAAATACTATCTTTCACCAAAGTTAAAAATTAAAAATTGTGAACCTTTTGGCCTCACATTGTTAATACTGACAACATGCTTCTACCTACCTGGCAGGTGCTATGCTTTCTCCCCACCAGGGAACACTGCACCAGGCTTTGCAATGTTTGATTCACAAATTTCTTAACAATCATTCAGTTATTTCATATTTTTTATTATAGTGGATTTACATTTCTTTTGGAACAATGATGCTTATTTCCTAATAATGTAAAAAGAGTCTCTTTTGTTCTTCCTGAAATCCTTTAGCAGCCATCTTCTTCGATCTTGTTTTGCCTTCTTTCTCCATCTTCTCCAATCTTTGTGTCTTTCATCACCTAGTTCAGAATTTCTAGGAGAGCTATACAGACATCACTAACATCTCAAGTTTACTAACAACTGGTCTTTAACATGTGAAAGGAGGAAACTGGTTGATAAAAGATGAAATACCTCTTGTGTGAAATCAACCTGTAATACCTTAAGGAATTTCATATGCTACAGGTCTTGACGTTATTGTTTTATCCACTTAACAGATCCTTCTATGTACAAGATACTATTAGCCTGGCACTCAATCCTACCTTGCATATTTTATCTTCTACTACTATGTATAAAATAAATAAGGACTTACTGTATAGTACAGGGAATTATACTGTATCTTGTAGTAATTTATAATGGAAAGGAAGCTGGAAAGAATATATACATAGATCTGAATCACTTTGCTGTACACTTGAAACTAATACATTATAAATTAACTATCAGTTAAGTTCAGTTCAGTTGCTCAGTCGTGTCTGACTCTTTGCGACCCCATGAATCACAGCATGACAGGCCTCCCTGTTCATTACCATCTCTAGGAGTTCACTCAGACTCACGTCCATTGAGCCCATGATGCCATCCAGACATCTCATCCTCGGTCATCCCCTTCTCCGCCTGCCCCCAATCCCTCCCAGCATCAGACTCTTTTCCAATGAGTCAACTCTTCCCATGAGGTGGCCAAAGTATTGGAGTTTCAGCTTTAGCATCATTCTTTCCAAAGAAATCCCAGGGCTGATCTCCTTCAGAATGGACTGGTTGGATCTCTTTGCAGTCCAAGGGACTTTCAAGAGTCTTTTCCAACACCACAGTTCAAAAGCATCAATTCTTCAGCACTCAGCCTTCTTCACAGTCCAACTCTCACATCCATACATGATCACTGAAAAAACCATAGCCTTGACTAGACGGACCTTAGTCGGCAAAGTAATGT
>SJYG01001714.1:0-27144 GCA_006410535.1 Litocranius walleri | reverse complement strand
GCAAAGTAATGTCTCTGCTTTTGAATATACTAGCTAGGTTGGTCATTACTTTTCTTCCAAGGAGTAAGCGTCTTATAATTTCTTGGCTGCAGTCACCATCTGCAGTGATTTTGGAGCCCCCCAAAAATAAAGTCTGACATTGTTTCCACTGTTTCCCCATCTATTTCCCATGAAGTGATGGGACCGGATGCCATGATCTTTGTTTTCGGAATGTTGAGCTTTAAGCCAACTTTTTCACTCTCCTCTTTCACTTTCATCAGAGGCTTTTTAGCTCCTCTTCACTTTCTGCCATAAGGGTGGTGTCATCTGCATATCTGAAGTTATTGATATTTCTCCCGGCAATCTTGATTTCAGTTTGTGTTTCTTCCAGCTCAGCCTTTTCTCATGATGTGCACTGCACAGAAGTTAAATAAGCAGGGTGACAATATACAGCCTTGACATACTCCTTTTCCTATTTGGAACCAGCCTGTTGTTCCATGTCCAGTTCTAACTGTTGCTTCCTGGCCTGCATACAGATTTCTCAAGAGGCAGATTAGGTCGTCTGGTATTCCCATTTCTTTCAGAATTTTTCACAGTTTATTGTGATCCACACAGTCAAAGGCTTTGGCATAGTCAATAAAGCAGAAATAGATGTTTTTCTGGAACTCTCTTGCTTTTTCCATGATCTAGTGGATGTTGGCAATTTGATCTCTTGTTCTTCTGACTTTTCTAAAACCAGCTTGAACATCAGGAAGTTCACGGTTCATGTATTGCTGAATCCTGGCTTGGAGAATTTTGAGCATTACTAGCATGTGAGATGGCTCAGACCATAAAAAATCTGCCTTCGGTGAAGGAGATCTGGGTTCCATCCCTGGTCTGGGAAGATCCCCTGGAGGAGGGCATGGCAATCCACTCCAGTATACTTGCCTGAAGAATTCCATGGACAAGAGTCAGACACAATTGAGCAACTACCACACACACATACTTTCCAACGACCTCACTTCCAAACACCATCACACTTGGGATTGAGGTTTCAACACGTGAATTTGAGGAGACATGATTTAGTCCAGAGAAAAAGGCCTGGACAAACATTTGTATATGGTAGGTGAAGAGAAAGGGAGGGTGGGAAGTTGCCAGGAGGGACCACTCAGTACCTCCCAGGATCCACTGGGCCCTCCATTCCCCTAAACTGTCATCTGAATTCAGTGTCCTGTGGATGCTGTGACAAATATTGAGCAATTTAAGGAATGCAGATTTATTATCTTAAAGTGCACAAGATCAGAATTCCAAAATGGGTCTCACTGGGCTAAAGTCAAGGGGTTGGCAGGGCTGTCCCCTTCGAATTCCAGAGGGGAGAACTGATTCTTTGCCTCTTCCAGCTTCCAGAGGTCACTTGCATTCCTTGACACAGGGACCCTTCCTTTGTCTTCAGAGTCAACAATGGTTGAGCAAGTCTTTCTCAGGTTTCCATCTCTCTGTGTTCTGACCCAGATTCTTCCTTTTGTAAGGATCATTGTGATTACATGGAGCCCACCCAGATACTCCAAGTTATCTCCGTATTTTAAGGTCAGGCGATTAGCTATGTATTTTTTTTTAGCATTAACTTATTTTTTTTTTCATTTCCTTATGTATTTATTGGCTGTACTGGGTCTTTGCTATGGTGTGTAGGCTTCTCCAGTTGCAGCGCGCAGGCTCTCTAGCTATGCATGTGGGCTCAGCAGTTGTGGCACACGGGTTTAGTTGCCCTGTGGCGTGTGGGATCTTCATTCTCTAACCAGGGATTGGATCCATGTCCCTGGCATTGGAAGACAAATTCTTAACCACTGGCCCACCAAGGAAGCATGATTTGCAATGTTAATTCTACCTGTAACTGTCATTCTCCCTTGCTATGTAGCGTAACATATTCACAGAGATAAGGATATGGACATCGTTTATGAGGTTTATTGTAATAAAAAGTATATAACATAACATTTACCATTTTAAGTGTGTGACTCAGAAGCATCAGGTTCATTCAGATATTGTATAAACATCAGCACTATTTCTGGAACATTTTCATCATCCCAGACAGAAACCCTATAACGATAAAGCAGTAACAGAAGATGTCTCACTGCGTATTTAGGCCTTTCTTTAATTCCGTTCAGCAGTGATTTGTGGTTTTCAATGTACAAGTCTTGTACTTCCTTGGTTCAGTTTATTCCTAAGTATTTTATGCTATTTTTCGATGCCGTTGTAAATAAAATTCTTTTCCTTAATTTCTCTATGGATTGTTCATTGCTCCTGGACAGAAATGCAGCAGACTTTTTGAGTGTTGTTTTTTTCTTTTATTCTGCAACTTTGCTGAATTTGTATACTGGTTCTAACAGCTTTTTGTGAGATTTTAGTGTTTCTTACAGGTGGTAACTATCATCTCACCTTCTCCTGAAATGGTCACAGGACAGTCCCCCTCCTGTTCCTGAGTCCCCATAAACACCCCCCTGCCCCTTACCACTATTAGTGTCATTGAGCCTACCTTGCCCTGGCCTATGTCTTATCTGTCTCCCAGCTGTCAGTGAGTATGGATTTGGTGACACTCATCTGCCTGCCCTCAGAACCTGTCACATGAAGGCCACTGGCAAATATTTGTGAATGAATAAATGAATGGTAACATCTATAAGCAGTTTCCTTTTCCTGGATCTTGGCGTTCACAATGACAAACAGTTTTTGAAATGGCCATCCACATGAAAATAAAATACACAAAATGGGAAATCATTTAGAGAATAAACTTCAATGGATCAAAGAAATGCTTTGAAATCAAGAAGGGATGTTGAGTTAGCCAAGATCAAATGAATGGTGCCACTCTGTGCGACCAGGTACGCAGTGAGACGGCACCCACACACACTCCAACACTGCTGGAGGCAGCGAAAACAGCACAGCCTTTTTGCAAAGCAGTTTGATAGTTCTTACCAGGGCCCTTTCAAAACCCATAGGACGGACACCTCAAGTGTTTTCCTACAAACCTGTTGTAAGAAAATAACTGAGTATGGGCAAAGAGGTGTCCTCTTGTGACATGCTAAACAAATAAAGCAGCCTATTAATGATTAAAAGTAGAAAATAGAATCAGAATAATGACGTTAGTGTCACAGGTCATAGCCTTAGGAAGCAGATAACAGGAGGCCTGCAGATTCTTAATTAATTCAGATCTGCTAATGGATGCATGGGGACCCGAGAGATGGATGAATCAGGGATCAGGAGTGGCATGTGGCACCACAGTGGCACGTGTGACAGCCTTGTGGCACCGCGAGGGAAAGCCACAGATCCCTGGGTCAACATGCTGGGAAGCCTGACACTGCTGATACAGCTCGGGAGGAAAGTGAATGTACACGTCTCCACTCGAGGCAAGGCCTGACTCTCCTGTGGAGAATCCAGAGGAACCACAAGAACCATGTTAGTACTGGAGAGGAAATCGTAGGTTCCGGCCTCAGCTCCAGATGAAGACTTAGGGACCCAGCACCAACTGGGGAGGAATCCCCAGAGGCCCCTCACAACTCGCACAGAGACTGGCCTCTCCTGAGGCCACAGGGGTGGGTCCCTGAGGTCCCCATTGCAACTCGAGAGGAACCTGCCACAACACGAGAAAAACCAGGAGATTCTCCTCTGCAGGCTAGATGAAGCCCTTGTCCGCTGCAGCATCTCGGGGGCAATCAGCCCTTCCCTCTTGAACCTCAAAAGAGTCCTTGACACTCTTGTTGCAACTCAAAAAGTTCCCCACCATACCCGTTTCCACAAGAGAGGAACACCGAGGGTCCCGCCACAACTTAAGAGAAGCCCCGTTTTCCCCTTCTCAGCTCCAGATGAGGGTCCCTTTTCCTGCTTCATCAGGAAAGGATTCTCGGCATTCCTGTCGCATCCCAAGAGGAAGTGCTCTCCACAGGAGAGTCGAGGGGAACTCCAGGAGTCGTGCCACCATTCCCAAAGACCCCCAAATGTCTCAGCAAACTCCAGATGAACATGATTTCCCTGCACTGCCTCGACTGTCACACCATGGATCAACGCACACCACACTGGCACGTGCGACTGTGGCACCTCAAGGGAGAGCCATAGATCCCTTGGCCACCTTGCTGGGAAGACAGACACTGCAGTTACAGCTCGGGAGGCAAACAGACGGGCCTGTCTCCACTCAAGGCGAGGCCTGACTCCCCTGTGGAGATTCCAGAGGAACCCCAAGATCCATGTCAGCATTGGAGAGGACATCTCAGGTTCCGGCCTCAGCTCCAGACAGAGGACTGAGGACCCGGCATCGACTGGGGAGGAATCCCCAGAGACCCCTTGCAACTCGCAGGGAGACTGTCCTCTCCTTAGGCCATAGGGGCAGGTCCCTGAGTTCCCTGTCGCAACTTGAGAGAAACCTGCTGCAACTCGATAAAAACCAGGAGATTCTCCCCTGCAGGCGAGTTGAGGCCCTTGTTCACTGCGGCGTCTCAGGGGAAATCACCGCTTCCCTCTTGAACCTCGAAAGGGTCCCTACACACCTTTGCTGTGACTCAAGAAGTTCCCCAACATACCCTTCCCCATTCTAGAGGAACCCCGAGGGTTCCACCACAACTCAAGAGGAGCCCCGTTTTCCCCTGCTTAGCTCCAGATGAGGGTCCCTTTCCTTGCTCCGTCGGGAAAAAATTCCGGCGCTCCCCTCGCATTCCAAGAGGAGTTGGTCTCCTCAGGAGAGTCGGGAGGAAATGCAGGGGTTGTGCTCCCATTCCAAAAGACCCCCAAATGTCTCAGTCCACTCCAGTTGAACCTGATTGCCCTGCATTGCCCCGACTGTCACCCCCGAGTATAGACTCACACCACGGTGGCACCTTTGACTGTCCTGTGGCACCTCGACGGAAAGCCACAGACCCCTGTGTCCACACGACAGGAAGCCTGACACTGCTGCTGAGCTTGGGAGGAAAGCGGACGTGCACGTTTCCAGGAGAGACGAGGCCTGACTCCCCTGTGGAGACTCCAGAAAACCACAAGATCTATGTCAGCACTGGTGAGGAAACCTCAGGTTCTGGCCTCATCTGCAGATGGAGGACTGAGGACCCAGCACCGACTAAGGAGGAATTCCCAGAGGTCCCTCTCAACTCGCATGGAGACTGGCCTCTCCTATGGCCACAGGGGCGGGTCCCTGAGGACTCTGTCACAACTCGAGAGGAACCTGCTGCAACTCTAGAAAAAACAGGAAACTCTGCCCTGCAGGCAAGCTGAGGGCCTTGTCTGCTGCGGTGTCTTGGGGGAAATCACCCCTTCCCTCTTGAACCTCAAAAGGGTCCCTTCACACCCTTGCTGTGACACAAGAAGTTCCCCGATACCCGTCCCCACTCAAGAAGAACCCCCAGGGTCCCACCACAACTCAAGAGGAGTCCCGTTTTCCCCTGCTCAGCTCCAGATGAGGGTCCCTTTCCCTGCTGCATTGGGAAATGATTCCCAGCACTCCCTTCACATCTGAAAAGGAGGCACTCTCCTCAGGAGAGTGGAGAGGAACTCCAGGGGTCGTGCCCCCATTCCAAAAAACCCCCAAATGTCTCAGTCCACTGCAGATGAACCTGATTTCCCTGCCCTGCTCCGACTGTCACCCCCGAGTATTGACTCACACCACAGGGGCACGTGTGACAGCCCTGTGGCACCTCGAGGGAAAGCCACAGATCACTGTGTCCACTCGATGGGAAGCCTGACACTGCTGCTGCAGCTCGGGAGGAAAGCGGACATGCATGTCTCCATGCGAGATGATGCCTGACTTCCCTGTGGAGAATCCCATAGAACCCCAAGATCCATGTCAGCACTGGCGAGGAAACCTCAGGTTCTGGCCTCAGCTCCAGACAGAGGACTGTAGACCCAACAACGACTGGGGAGGAATCCCCAGAGGGCCCTCGCAACTCTCATGGAGACTGGCCTCTCCTGAGGACACAGAGGCAGGTCACTGAGGTCCCCGGGGTAAATTGAGAGGAAACTGCCACAACTGTAGAAAAACCAGGGGATTCTCCACTGCAGGCTAGCTGAGGCCCTTTTCTGCCATGGTGGCATCTCAGGAGAAATCACCCCTTCCCTCTTGAACCTCAAAAAGTTCCCTTCACACCCTTGCTGAGACTCAAGAAGTTCCCCGACATATCCGTTCCCACTTGAGAGGAACCCCGAGGGTTCTGCCACAACTCAAGAGGAGCCCCGTTTTTCCCTGCTCAGCTCCAGATGGGGGTCCCTATCCCTGATCTGTTGGGAAAGGATTCCCAGCACTCCCCTCACATCCTAAGAGGAGGCGCTCTCCTCAGGAGAGTTGGGAGGAACACCAGGGGTCGTGCCCTCATTCCAAAAGACCCCCAAATGTCTCAGTCCATTCCAGATGATCCTGATTTCCCTGCGCTGCCTCGACTGTCACCTCCGAGTATTGACTCACACCATGGGGGCACGTGTGACAGCCCTGTGGCACCTCGAGGGAAAGCCACAGATCACTATGTCCACTCGACGGGAAGACTGACACTGCTACTGCAGCTCAGGGGGAAAGCGGACGTGCACGTCTCCATGCGAGACGCTGCCTGAATCCCCTGGGGAGACTCCGAGGGACCACAAGATCCATGTCAGCACTGGCGAGGAAACCTCAGGTTCCAGCCTCAGCTCCAGATGAGGACTGAGGACCCGACAGTGACTGGTAAGGAATCCCTAGAGGCCCCTCTCAACTCGCACGGAGACTGGCCTCTCCTGAGGCCACAGGGGTGGTTCCCTGAGGTCCCCGTCATAACCCGAGAGGACCCCACTGCAACTCGAGGAAATCCAGGAGCTTCTTCCTTGTAGGAGGGGTGAGGCCCTTGTCTGCTGCAGAGTCAAGGGGGAAATCACCCCTTCCCTCTGAACGTCAAAAGGGTCCTTCACACCCTTGCTGCACCCCACGAATTTCTCCGACCCACCGGTCCTCACTCTAGAGGAATACCGAGGGTCTTGCCACGACTCAAGAGGATCCCCGTTTTCCCCTGCTCATCTCCACATAAGGGTCCCTTTCCCTGCTCTGTCGGGAAAGGATTCCCGGCGCTACCCTCGCATTCCAAAAGGAGGCACTCTTCCCAGGAGAGTGGAGAGGAACTCCAGGGGTCGTGCCACCATTTCCCAAGACTCCAAATGTCTCAGTCCACTCCAGATGAACCTGATTGCCCTGCACAGCCTCAAGTGTCACCCCAAGGATTGACTCAAGCCTCCCTGGCACATGTGACAGCCCTGTGGCACCTCGAGGGAAAGCCACAGATCCCTGTGTCTGCTCAACAGGAAGACTGACACTGCTGCTGCAGCTCAGGAGGAATGCGGCCGTGCACGTCTCCATGCGAGATGAGGCCTGACTGGCCTATGGAGGCTCCAGGGGTACCCCAAGACCCATAAGAGCACAGGCAAGGAAACCTCAGGCTCTGGTCTCATGTCCAGATGAGGACTGAGGACCCGCCACCGACTGGGGAGGAATCCCCAGAGGCCCCTCACAACTCGCACGAAGACTGGCCTCTCCTGAGACCTCAGGGGCAGGTCCCTGAGTTTCCTGTCGTAACTCGAGAAGACCCCGCCACAACTCGAGGAAAACCAGGAGCTTCTCTCCTGCAGGTGGGGTGAGGTACTTGTCTGCTGCGGTGTCTTGGTGGAAATCACCCCTTTCCTTTTGAACTTGAAAAGGGTCCTTCACACCCTTGCTGCGACGCACGAAGTTCCTGACCCACCCGTCCACTTGAGAGGAACACCGAGGTTTCCGCCGCAACTCAAGAGGAGCCCCGTTTTGCCCTGCTCAGCTCCAGATGAGGATCCCTTTTCCTACTCCTTTGGGAAAGTATTCCCAGCGATCCCCTCACATCCCAAGAGGAGGCGCTCCCAAGGAGAGTCGGGAGGAACTCCAGGGGTCATGCCACCATTCCCCAAGACTGGCAAATGTCTCAGTCCACTCCAGATGAACTTGATTTATCTGCATTGCCTCGATTGTTAACCCAGAGTATCGACTCACACCACGGGGGCACGTGTGACAGCCCTGTGGAACCTCGAGGGAAAGCCACATATCCCTGTGTCCACTCCATGGGAAGCCTGACACTGCTGCTGCACCTCGAGGTGATAGTGGACGTGCACGTCTCCATGTGAGACACAGCCTGACTCCCCTGGTCCGACTCCTGAGGGGCCCCAAGATCCATGCTGGCACTGGTGAGGAAACATCAGATTCCGGCCTCAGCTTGAGACAGAGGACTGAAGACCTGGCACTGATTGCAGAGGAATCCCCAGAGACTGGCCTCTCTCAAGGCCACAGGGGCGGGTCCCTGAGGTCCCCATCATAACACGAGAGGAACCTGCCTCAACATGAGAAAAACCAGGAGATTCTCCCCTTCAGGCTAGTTGAGGCCTTTGTCCGCTGCAGCATTTTGGAGGAAATCCTTCCTTCCCTCTTGAACCTTAAATGGGTCCCCTCACACCCTTGCTGGGACTCAAGAAGTTCCCCAACATACCTGTCTCCACTCGAGTGGAAAACAGAGGAACCTGCAACAACTCAAGAGGAGCCCCGTTTTCCCCTGCTCAGCTCCAGATAAAAGTCCCTTTCCCTGCTCTGACGGGAAAGGATTCCTGGTGCTCCCCTCGAATCCCAAGAGGAAACCCTCTCCCCAGGAGAGTCGGGAGAAACTCCAGGGGTCATGCCACCATTCCCCAAGACACCCACATGTCTCAGTCCACTCCAGATGAACCTGATTGCCCTGCACTGCCTTGACTGTCACTCCGAGGATTGACACACATCACGCTGGCACGTGTGACTGCCCTGTGGCACCTCGTGGGAAAGCCACAGATTCTTGTGTCTGCTCGAATGGGAAGCCTGACACTGCTCCTGCAGCTCAGGAGTAAAACGGTCAAGCAAGACTCCACACGAGACGAGGCCTGACACCCCTGTGGATGCTCCAGGGAAAACCCAAGTCCCAGTCAGCACAGGCAAGGAAAGCTCAGGTTCCAGCCTTAGCTCCAGACGAGGACTGAGGACCCAGCAACAACTGGGGAGGGATCCTCAGAGGCCCCTCGCAACTCGCACAGAGACTGGCCTCTCCTGAGGCTACAGGGGCGGGCCCCTGAGTTCCCTGTCATAACTCGAGAGAACCCTGCAGCAACTCGAGAAAAACCAGGAGCTTCTCCCCTGCAGGAGAGATGAGGCCCTTGTCTGCTGCAGAGTCTCAGGGGAAATCACTCCTTCCCTCTTGAACCTCAAAAGGGTCCTTCTCACCCTTGCTGCGACCCACGAATTTCCCCGACCCACCCCTCCCAACTTGAGAGGAACACCGAAGGTCCCGACGCGACTCAAGAGGAGCCCCGTTTTCCCCTGCTCAGCTCCAGATGAGGGTCCCTTTCCCTGCTCCCTCGGAAATGGATTCCCATCTCTCCCCTCACATCCCAAGAGGATGCGCTATTCCCAGAAGAGTCGAGAGGAACTCCAGGGGTCGTGCACCATTCCCCAAGACCAGCAAATGTCTCAGTCCACTCCAGATAAACCTGATTGCCTTGCACTGCCTCGATTGTTAACCCAGAGGATCAACTCACACCAAGGGGGCACGTGTGACAGCCAGGTGGAACCTCGAGGGAAAGCCACAGATCCCTGTGTCCACTCCACGGGAAGCCTGACACTGCTGCTGCACCTCGAGGGGATAGCCGATGTGCTCATTTCCATGTGAGACGCGGCTTGACTGCCGTGGGCAGACTCCTGAGGGACCCCAAGTTCCATGTTGGCACTGGTGAGGAAATATCAGGTTCCGGCCTCAGCTCCTGACAAGAGGACTGAGGACCCGGCACCGACTGTGGAGGAATCCCCAGTGGCCCCTTGCAACTCGCACAGAGACTGGCCTCTCCTGAGGCCACAAGGGCGGGTCCCTGCCATAACATTTGAGGGGCCCCAAGATCCATGCTGGCACTGGTGAGGAAACATCAGATTCCGGCCTCAGCTTGAGACAGAGGACTGAAGACCTGGCACTGATTGCAGAGGAATCCCCAGAGACTGGCCTCTCTCAAGGCCACAGGGGCGGGTCCCTGAGGTCCCCATCATAACACGAGAGGAACCTGCCTCAACATGAGAAAAACCAGGAGATTCTCCCCTTCAGGCTAGTTGAGGCCTTTGTCCGCTGCAGCATTTTGGAGGAAATCCTTCCTTCCCTCTTGAACCTTAAATGGGTCCCCTCACACCCTTGCTGGGACTCAAGAAGTTCCCCAACATACCTGTCTCCACTCGAGTGGAAAACAGAGGAACCTGCAACAACTCAAGAGGAGCCCCGTTTTCCCCTGCTCAGCTCCAGATAAAAGTCCCTTTCCCTGCTCTGACGGGAAAGGATTCCTGGTGCTCCCCTCGAATCCCAAGAGGAAACCCTCTCCCCAGGAGAGTCGGGAGAAACTCCAGGGGTCATGCCACCATTCCCCAAGACACCCACATGTCTCAGTCCACTCCAGATGAACCTGATTGCCCTGCACTGCCTTGACTGTCACTCCGAGGATTGACACACATCACGCTGGCACGTGTGACTGCCCTGTGGCACCTCGTGGGAAAGCCACAGATTCTTGTGTCTGCTCGAATGGGAAGCCTGACACTGCTCCTGCAGCTCAGGAGTAAAACGGTCAAGCAAGACTCCACACGAGACGAGGCCTGACACCCCTGTGGATGCTCCAGGGAAAACCCAAGTCCCAGTCAGCACAGGCAAGGAAAGCTCAGGTTCCAGCCTTAGCTCCAGACGAGGACTGAGGACCCAGCAACAACTGGGGAGGGATCCTCAGAGGCCCCTCGCAACTCGCACAGAGACTGGCCTCTCCTGAGGCTACAGGGGCGGGCCCCTGAGTTCCCTGTCATAACTCGAGAGAACCCTGCAGCAACTCGAGAAAAACCAGGAGCTTCTCCCCTGCAGGAGAGATGAGGCCCTTGTCTGCTGCAGAGTCTCAGGGGAAATCACTCCTTCCCTCTTGAACCTCAAAAGGGTCCTTCTCACCCTTGCTGCGACCCACGAATTTCCCCGACCCACCCCTCCCAACTTGAGAGGAACACCGAAGGTCCCGACGCGACTCAAGAGGAGCCCCGTTTTCCCCTGCTCAGCTCCAGATGAGGGTCCCTTTCCCTGCTCCCTCGGAAATGGATTCCCATCTCTCCCCTCACATCCCAAGAGGATGCGCTATTCCCAGAAGAGTCGAGAGGAACTCCAGGGGTCGTGCACCATTCCCCAAGACCAGCAAATGTCTCAGTCCACTCCAGATAAACCTGATTGCCTTGCACTGCCTCGATTGTTAACCCAGAGGATCAACTCACACCAAGGGGGCACGTGTGACAGCCAGGTGGAACCTCGAGGGAAAGCCACAGATCCCTGTGTCCACTCCACGGGAAGCCTGACACTGCTGCTGCACCTCGAGGGGATAGCCGATGTGCTCATTTCCATGTGAGACGCGGCTTGACTGCCGTGGGCAGACTCCTGAGGGACCCCAAGTTCCATGTTGGCACTGGTGAGGAAATATCAGGTTCCGGCCTCAGCTCCTGACAAGAGGACTGAGGACCCGGCACCGACTGTGGAGGAATCCCCAGTGGCCCCTTGCAACTCGCACAGAGACTGGCCTCTCCTGAGGCCACAAGGGCGGGTCCCTGCCATAACATGAGAGGAACCTGCCGCAACTCGAGGAAAACCAAGAGATCCTCCCCTGCAGGTGAGTAGAGGCCCTTGTCCACTGCAGCATTTCGGAGGAAATCCTGCCTTCCCTCTTGAACCTCGAAAGGGTCCATTCACACCCTCACTGCAACTGAAAAAGTTCCCTGACATATATGTCTTCACTCGAGAGGAACACAGAGGGTCCCGCTGCAACACAAAAGGAGCCCATTTTCCCCTGCTCAGCTCCAGATGAGGGTCCCTTTCCCTAATTTGTCGGGAAAAGATTCCTGGCACTCCCCTCCATCACAAGAGGAGACGCTCTCCTCTTGAGAGTTGGGAGGAACTCCAGGGGTTGTGCCACCATTCCCCAAGACCCCCCAAAGTCTCAGTCCACTCCAGATGAGCCTGATTGCCCTGCACTTGCCTCGACTGGCACCTCAAGAATAGACACCCGCCACGCTGGCAAGTGTGACAGCCCTGTGGCACCTCAAGGGAAAGCCATAGACCCCTGTGTCCGCTCAACAGAAAGCCTGACACTGCTGCTGCAGCTCGGAAGGAAAGTGGCCGTGCACGTCTCCATGCAAAATGAGACCTGACTTTACTGTGGAGGCTCCAGGGGAACCCCAAGACCCATGTCAGCACAGGCAAGGAAACCTCAGGCTCAGGCCTCAGCTCCAGACGAGGACTGAGGACCCAACACTGCCTGGGGAGAAATCCCCAGAGGCCCCTCACAACTCACTCAGAGTCTGGCCTCTCCTGAGGCCACAGGGGCGGGTCCCTGAGGTACCCGTCGTAACTCGAGAGGACCCCATCACAACCCGAGAAAAACCAGGAGCTTCTCCCTTCATGAGTGGTGAGGCCCTTGTCCACTGCGGAATCTCAGGGGAAATCACCCCTTCCCTCTTGAGCCAGAGTCAGCTCCTGGTCTTGTTTTTGTTGACTCTATAGTGCTTCTCTATCTTTGGCTGCAAAGAATATAATCAATCTGATTTCGATGTAGACCATCTGGTGATGTCCTTGTGTAGAGTCTTCTCTTGTGTTGTTGGAAGAGGGTGTTTGCTATGACCAGTGTATTTTCTTGGAAAAACTCTAATAGTCTTTGCACTGCTTCATTCTGCATCCCAAGGCCAAATTTGCCTGTTACTCCAGGTGTTTCTTGACTTCCTACTTTAGCATTCCAGTCCACTCTAATGAAAAGGACATCTTTTTTGGGTGTTAGTTCTAAAAGGTCTTGTAGGTCTTCATAAAACCGTTCAACTCCTTTAGCATTAGTGTTTGGGGCATAGACTTGGATAACTGTGATATTGAATGGTTTGCCTTGGAGACGAACAGAGATCATTCTGTCGCTTTTGAGACTGCATCCAAGTACTGCATTTCAGACTCTTTTGTTGACCATGATGGCTACTCCATTTCTTCTGAAGGATTCCTGCCCACAGTAGTAGATATAATGGTCATCTGAATTAAATTCACTCATTCCAGTCCATTTTAGTTCGCTGATTCTTAGAATGTCGATGTTCACCCTTGCCATCTCTTGTTTGACCACTTCCAATTTGCCTTGATTCATGGACCTGACATTCCAGGTTCCTATGCAATAATGCTCTTTACAGCATCAGATCTTGCTTCTATCACCAGTCACATGCACAATTGGGTATTGATTTTGCTTTGGCTCCATCCCTTCATTCTTTCTGAAATTATTTCTCCACTGATCTCCAGTAGCATATTGGGCACCTAATGACCTGGGGAGTTCCTCTTTTGGTATCCTATCATTTTGCCTTTTCATACTGTTCATGGGATTCTCAAGGCAAGAATACTGAAGTGGCTTGCCATTCTCTTCTACAGTGGACAACGTGTTGTCAGCCCTCTCCACCATGACCCGCCCATCCTGGGTTGCCCCACAGGCATGGCTTAGTTTCATTGAATTAGACAATGCTGTGGTCCTAGTGTGATATGATTGCCTAGTTTTCTGTGAGTATGGTTTCAGTGTGTCTGCCCTCTGATGCCCTCTTGCAACACCTACCATCTTACTTGGCTTTCTCTTACCTTGGGCGTGGGGAATCACTTCACGGTTGCTCCAGCAAAGCACAACTGCTGCTCCTTACCTTGGACGAGGGGTATCCCCTTAAAGCCACAGTTCCTGATCTTCAATATGGAATAGCTCCTCTAGGCCCTCCTGCACCTGAGCATACACCGCTCCTTGGGTTTCTCCTCCTGGCCACTGGCCCTGGCCTCGGGAGTGGGTGGCTCCTCCCAGCTGCTGCCCTTGGCCTCGGGCTCGTGGTGGCTCCTCAGGGTCACCACCCCTGGCCTCGAGTGCGAGGTGGCCTCTTCTGTCCACCTGTGATCTTGGATGCAAGGTGTCTCCTCCCGCCTGCCCCTGCCCTTGGGTGTGAGGTGTCTCCTCCCGGCCGCCCCTGACCTTGGATGTGGGGTGTCTCCAGCCGGCCACCCCTGACCTCAGATGCAGGGTGTCTCCTCCCTGCCGCCCCTGAACATGGATGTGGGGTGTCTCCACCCAGCCACCCCTGATTTTGGATGCAGGGTGTCTCCTCCTGGCCGCTACTGGCCTCAGACGCAGGGAAGCACCTCCTGGAAGCTACTGACCTCGGACACGGGGTAGCTGCTCTCAGTCTCAACCCTGACCTCAGAAACAGGGTAGCTCCTCTCGGCCATTCCTGCTCCGTCGCAGACTGGCACTCTAGGTTGCTGACCCTGACCGCGGAGGTGGGGTAGCTTCTGTCAGCTGCACTTAGGGAACTGGCCAGACTCTCGCAGCTGCCCAATCCACAAGACCCCCAAATGTCTCAGTCCACTCCAGATGAACCTGATTGCCCTGCACTCCCTCACAACTCACACGGAGACTGGCTTCTACTGAGGCCACAGGGGTGTGTCCCTGAGGTTCCCATCATAACTCGAGAAAAAACAGGAGCTTATTCCCTGCAGATGGGGTGAGGCCCTTGTTTGCTGCCGCATCTCGGGGGAATCACCCCTTCCCTCTTGAACCTCAAAAGGGTCCATCTCTCCCTTGTCGCCACCAATGAAGTTCTGCGACCCACCCATACCCACTTGACAGGATCACTGAGGGTCTAGCCGCGACTCAAGAGGAGCCCCGTTTTCCCCTGCTTAGCCCAGATGAGGGTCCCTTCCCTGCTCTGTTGGGAAAGGATTCCCAGCGCTCCCCTTGAATCCCAAAAGGAGGCGCTCCCAAGGAGAGTCGGGAGGAACTCGAGAGGTCATGCAAAATTCCCGAAGACCCCAGGATACCTAAGTACACTCCAACTGAACTTGATTGCCCTGCACTGCCTCGACTGTCACCCTGAGGATCAACTCACGCCACGCTGGCACCTGTGACAGCTTTGTGGCAACTAAGGGCAAGCCACAGATCCCTGGGTCCCCTCGACGGGGAGCCTGACACTGCTGCTGCAACTCGGGAGGAAAGCAGCCATGCACTTCTCCATGCGAGACGAAGTCTGACTTTACTGTGGAGGCTCCAGAGTAACCCAAGACCAATGTCAGCACAGGCAAAGAAAGCTCAGGCTCCGGCCTCAGCACCATACGAGGACTGAGGACCTGGCACCGACCGGGGAGGAATCCCCAGAGACACCTCGCAACTCACATGGAGTCTGACCTCTCCTGAGGCCACAGGGGCTGTCACTGGGTCTCGGTCGCAACTGAGAGGATCCCACCGTAACTTTAGAAAAACCAGCAGCTTCGCCCGCACAGGTGCAATGAGGCCCTTGTCCACTGTGGTGTCTCAGGAGAAATCACCCTTTCCCTCTTGAACCTCAAAAGGGTCATTAACAACCCTTCTTGTGACCCATGAAGTTCCCCGACCCACCCATCACCACTCGAGAGGAACATCGATGTTCCCGCCATTACTCAAGAGGAGCTCTGTTTTCCCCTGCTCAGCTCAAGATGAGGGACCCTTTCCCTGCTCCATCAGGAAAGGATTCCTGGCGTTCCCTTTGTATCCCAAGTGGAGGCTGTCGCCCCAGGAGAGGGGAGACGAGCTCCAGGGGTCGTGCCACCATTCCTTACGACCCCCAGATGCCTCAGTCCACTCCAGATGAACGTGATTGCACTGTACTACCTCGACTGTCACCCCGAGGATTGACTCACGCCATGCTGGCATGTGTGACAGCCCTGTGGCACCTCAGGGCAAGCCACAGATCCCTGTGTCCTCTCGATGGGGAGTCTGACACTGATGCTGCAGCTTGAGGCAAAAGCGGCCGTGCACATCTCCATGCAAGACGAGGCCTGACTCCCTTGTGGAGGCTCCAGGAGAACCCCAAGATGCATGTCAGCACGGGCGACAAAAGCTCAGGCTACGGCCTCAGCTCCAGAAGAGGACTGAGGACCCGGCGTCAACTGGGGAGGAATCCCCAAAGGCCCCTCACAACTCGCATGGAGACTGGCCTCTCCTGAGGCCACAGGTGCGGGTCCCTGGGGTCTCGTCATAACTGGAGAGGACCCTGCCACAACTCGAGAAAAAAACATGAGCTTCTCCCCTGCAGGTGGGGTGAGGGCCATATCGGCTGCCATGAATCGGGGGAAATCACCCCTTCCTTCTTGGACCTTGAAAGGCTCCTTCACACCCTTGCTGCGACCCACAAAGTTCCCTGACCCACCTGAACCCACGAGAGGAACATCAAGGATCCCGCCATGACCCAAGAGGAGACCCGTTTACCCCTTCTCAGCTCCAGATGAGGGTCCCTTTCCCTGCTCTGTCGGGAAATGATTCCTGGTCCTCCCCTCGCATCCCAAGTGGAGGCACTCACCTCAGAAGAGTCAAGTGGAACACCATGGGTCGTACCACCAATGTCCAAGACCCAAAAATGCCTCAGTCCACTCCAGATGAACCTGATTGCCTTGCACTGTCTTGACTGTCACTGCGAGGATCAACTCACGGCACTCTGGCATGTGTGACAGCCCTGTGGTAAGTCGAGGGTAAGCCACAGATTTCGCTACTGCAGCGGGGAGGATAGTGGCCATGCAAGTCTCTACGCAAGACGAGGCCTGACTCCCCTGGGGAGTCTCCAGGGGAACCCCTAGACCCAGGTCAGCACTGGCAAAGAAAGCTCAGGCTGCAGCCACAGCTCCAGACGAAAACTGAGGACTCTGTGCTGACTGGGGAGGAATCCCCAGAGGCCCCTCGCAACTCGCACGAAGTCACAGGGGCGTGTCCCTCATGTACCCGTTATAACTGGAGAGGACCTGCCGCAACTCGAGAAAAACCAGGAGCTTCTTTGTTGCTGGAGGCGGGAGGCCCTTGCCCACTCTGGCGTCTCGGGGGAAATCACCCCTTTGCTCTTGAACCTCAAAAGGCTCCTTCACACCTTTGCTGCGACCCACTAAGTTCCCCGACCCACACATCCCCACTCGAGAGAAACACCGAGGGTCCCGCTGCGACTCAAGAGGAGCCCCATTTTCCCCTGCTCAGCTCCAGATGTGGGTCCCTTTCCATGTTTCATTGGGAAAGGATTCCTGGCGCTCCCACCACATCTTATGAGGAAGCACTTGACCCGAGTCGGGAGGAACTCCAGGGATCGTGCTACCATTCCCCAAGACCAGCAAATGCCTCAGTCCACTTCAGATGAACCTGATTGCCCTCCACGGCCTCGAGTGTCACTCCGAGGATCAACTCACGCCATGCTGGCATGTGTGACAGCCCTGGAGCACCTCAAGGGCAAGCCACAGATCCCTGTGTCCACTCGACGGGGAGCATGATATTGCTGCTGGAGCTCCAAAGGCAGGAGGCCGTGCACCTGTCCATGCGACACGAGGCCTGACTCCCCTCTGGAGGCTCCAGGGGAATCTGAAGTCCCATGTCAACACGGGCGAGGAAAGCTGAGGCTCCGCCCTCAGCTCCAGTCGATGACTGAGGTCCCAGTGCCGAATTGGGAGGAATCCCCAGTGGCCCCTCACAACTCGTATGGAGAGTGGCCTCTCCTGGGGTCACAGGGGCTTGTCCTTGGGGTCCTGTCCTAACTCGAGAGGACCCTGCAGCAACTTGAGAAAAACCAGGAGCTTCTCCCCTGCAGGCGGGGTGATGCCCTTGTCCGCTGGGGTGTCTAGGGGTAAATCACCCTTTCACTCTTGAACCTTGAAAGGCTCATTCATACCCTTGCTGAGACCCACGAAATTCCCTGATCCACCAGTCCCTATTCGAGAGGAACACCGAGGCTCCTGCTGTGACTCAAGAGGAGCCTCGTTTCCCCCTGCTCAGCTCCAGATTAGGTTCCCTTTCCCTGGTCCATCGAGAAAGGATTTCCGCCCACCCCTTGCATCACAGAAAGTAGTGCTCGCCCCAGAAGAGTCTGGAGAACTCCAGGGGTGCTGCCACCATTCCCCAAGAGCCACAAATATCAGTCTACACCAGATGAACCTGATTGCCCTGCACTGCTTCGACTGTCACCCCAGGATCAAATCATGCCACGCTGGCACATGGTACAGCCCTGTGCACCATGAGGGCAAGCCACAGATCCCTGTGTCCGCTTAACAGGGTGCCTGACACTGCTGCTGCAGCTCGGGAGGAAAGCATCCGTGCACGTCTCTACTTGAGACGAGGCCTGATTCCCCTGTGGAGGCTGAAGGGGAACCCCAAGACCCATGTCACCATGGGCGAAGAAATCTCAGGCTTCAGCCTCAGCTCCAGACGAGGACTGAGGACCTGGCCCCGACTGGGGAGGAATCCCCTGAGGCCCTTCGCAACTTGCATGGAGACTGGCTTTACCTGCGGCCACAGGGCAGGTCCCTGGGGTCTCAGTCGTAACTTGAGAGGACCTTGGCACAACTGGAAAAAAACCAGGAGCTTCTCCCCTGCAGGCAGAGTGAGGCCCTTGTCAGCTGTGGTGTCTTGGGGGAAGTCACCCCTTCCGTCTTGAACCTCAAAAGGCTCCTTCACACCCTTGCTGCAACACACGAAGTTCCACAACCCACCCATCCCCACTCGAGAGGAACACCGAGGGTCCTGCCTCGACTCAAGAGGAGCCCCATTTTCCCCTGCTTAGGCCCAGATGAGGGTTCCTTT
Organism: Litocranius walleri; assembly: GCA_006410535.1. Taxonomy (NCBI): domain Eukaryota; kingdom Metazoa; phylum Chordata; class Mammalia; order Artiodactyla; family Bovidae; genus Litocranius; species Litocranius walleri. The sequence goes on along the minus strand of SJYG01001714.1, from coordinate 8,520 downwards.
CGCTGACCATAGGGAAAGGATTCCTGGCATTCCCCTCACACCCCAAGAGAAGGCGCTCGCCCCAGGAATCATGCCACCCTTCCCCAAGATCCACATGGGGTACCTCGAGGGCAAGCCACAGATCCCTGTGTCCACTCGACAGGGAGCCTGACACTGCTGCTGCAGCTGGGGAGGCAAGTGGCTGTGCATGTCTCCAGGTGAGACGAGGCCTGACTCCTCTGTGGGGGCTCCAGACTTACCCCAAGACCCATGTCAGCACGAGCGAGGAAAGCTCAGGCTTCGGCCTCAGATCCAGACATGGACTGAAATCCAGTGTAGAATGGGGAGGAGTCTCCAGGAGCCCTTCCCAACTCGCACAGAGACTGGCCTCTCCTGAGGCCAAAGAGGCGGGTCCCTGGGGAACTGTCATAACTCAAGAGAACCCTGCCTCAAATTGAGAAAAACCGGGAGCTTCTCTCATGCAGGCTCGGTGAGGCCCTTGTCTGCTGCGGCGTCTCGGGAGAAATCACTCCTTCCCTCTTGAACCTCAAAAGGCTCCTTCACACCCTTGCTGAGACCCAAGAAATTCCCTGACCCACTCGTTTCCACTCAAGAGGAACACCGAGGGTCCCGCCGCGACTCAAGAGGAGCCCCATTTTCCCCTGCTCAGCTCCAGATGAGAGTCCCTTTCCCTGCTCCATCGGGAAAGGATTCCCGGTGTTCCCCTCACAACCTGGGAGGAGGTACTCGCCCCTGGAGAGTCGGGAGGACCTCCAGGGGTCATGCCACCATTCCCTAAGACACCCAAAGGCCTCAGTCCACTCCAGATGAACCTGATTAACCTGCACTGCCACGACTGTCACCTCGAGGATCAACTCACCATGCTGGCACGTGTGACATCCCTCTGGCACCTCGAGGGCAAGCCACAGATCCCTCGGTCTGCTGGACGTGGAGCCTGATACTGCTGCTGCAGCTCGGGAGGAAAGTGGCCGTGCATGTCTCCATGAGAAACGAGGACTGACTCCCCTGTGGAGGCTCCAGGGGAACCCCAAGAACCATGTCAGCACTGGTGAGGAAAGCTCAGCCTCTGCTCCAGACGAGGACTGAGGACCAGGCACCGACTGGGGAGGAATCCTCAGAGGCCCCTCACAACTCGCACAGAGACTGGCCTCCCCTGAGGCCACAGGGCGGGTCCCTGTGGTCCTCGTCAGAACTCGAGAGGACTCCACTGCAATTCGACAAAAACCAGGAGCTTCTCCCCTGCAGGCGGGGTGAGGCCCTTGTCTGCTGCGGCATCTCGGGGGAAATCACCCCTTCCCTCTTGAACCTCGAAAGGCTCCTTTACACACTTGCTGCATCCCACGAAGTTCCCAACCCACCCGACCTAAGAGAGGAACACCGAGGATCATGCTGTGACCAAACAGGAGACCTGTTTTCGCCTGCTCAGCTCCAGATGAGAGTCCCCGTTCCTGTTCCATCGAGAAATGATTCCCGGCCCTCCCCTCTCATCCTAAGTGGAGGCACTGGCCCCAGGAGAGTCGGGTGGAACATCAGGGGTTGTACCACCGATGCTCAAGACCTCCTAATGCCTCAGTCCACACCAGATGAAACTGATTGTCCTGCACTGCCTCAACTGTCACCCCAAGGATTAACTCACCATGCTGGCACGTGTGACAGCCCTGTGGCACCTCGAGGGCAAGCCACAGATCCCCTGGTCCACTCGACGGGGAGCCTGATAATGCTGCTGCAGCTCGGGAGGAAAGCAGCCATGCACGTCTCCATGCAAAACGAGGACTGACTCACCTATGGAGGCTCCAGGGGAACCCCAAGAACCATGTCAGCACTGGCGAGGAAAGCTCAGCCTCTGATCTCTGCTCCAGACGAGGACTGAGGACCAGGCGCAGACTGAAGAGGAATCCTCAGAGGCCCCTCACTACTCGAATGGTGACTGGCCTCTCCTGAGGCCACAGGGGCAGATTCTGTGGTCCCCGTCAGAATTCGAAAGGACTCTGTTGCAATTTGACAGAAACCAGGAGCTTCTCCCCTGCAGGAGTTAGGACCTTGTCTGCTGTGGAGTCTCGGTGGAAATCACCCCTTCCCTCTTGAACCTCGAAGGCTCCTTCACACCCTTGCTGCGACCCACGATGTTCCCTGACCCACCCGTTTCCATTCAAGATGAACACCGAGGGTCCCGCTGAGACTCAAGAGGAGCCCTGTTTTCTCCTGCTCAGCTCCAGATGTGAGTTCCTTTCCCTGCTCCATCCAGAAAGGATTCCCGGTGCTCCCCTCTCATCCTATGAGGTGGCACTGGCCCAGGAGAGTTGGGAGGAATTCCAGGGGTCGTGACACCATTCACCAAGACCCTCAGATGCCTCAGTCCACTCCTGATGAACCTGATTGCCCTGCACTGCCTCGACTGTCACACCGAGTTTCGACTCACGCCACGCTGTCACGCGTGACAGCCCTGTGGCACTTTGAGTGCAAGCCACAGATCATTGTGTCTGCTTGATGGGGATACTGACACTGCTATTGCGGCAAGAGAGGAAAGTGCACGTGGACGTCTCCACGAGAAATGAGGCCTGACTCACCTGTTGAGGATTCAGGGGAACCCCAAGACCCAGGTCAGCACAGATGAGGAAAGCTCAGACTCTGTCCTCAGCTGTAGACGAGGACTGAGGACCCAAAGACGACTGGGGAGGAGTCCCCAGGAGCTCCCCACAACTCGCTTGGAGACTGGCCTCTCCTGAGACCACAGGGGCACATCCCTGGGGTCCTTGTCATAACTCGAGTGGACCCCGCCCCAACTCATGAAAAACCAGGAGTTTCTCCTCTGCAGGTGGTATGAGGCCCTTGTCCACTGTGGCATCTCAAGAGAAATCACCCCTTCCCTCTTGAACCTTGAAAGGCTCCTTCACACCATTGCTATGACCTACGAAGTTCCCTGACCCAACCGTCCCCACTCTAGAGGAACAGCAAAGGTCCTGCCGTGACTCAAGAGGGGCCCCGTTTTCCCCTGCTGAGGTCCAGATGAGGGTCCCTTTCATGTTGTGTCCAGAAAGGATTCCTGGCGCTCCCCTCACATCACAGAGGAAGCGCTTGCCAGGATAGCCGTGAGGAAATCCAGGGTTCATGCCACCATTCCCCCAAAGCCCCAAAACCTCATTACACTCCAGATGAATTTTATTGCCCTGCATTGCCTCGACTGTCACCCCGAGGATCAACTCATGCAGCGCTTGTACGTGTGACAGCCCTGTGGCACCTCGAAGGCAAGCAACAGATCCCTGTGTCTGTTCAACGGGGAAACTGACACTGCTGCTGCAGCTCGGGAGGAAAGCGGACATGGACGTCTCCATGTAAGATGTGGCCTGACTCCTCTGTGGAGGCTCTAGGGGAACCCCAAGAACCATGTCAGCACAGGAGAGGAAAGCTCAGGCTCCACCCTCAGTTCCAGACGAGGACTCAGGACCCGGCGCTGACTGGGAAGGAATCCTCAGAGGCCCCTTGCAACTCGCAGGGAGACTGGCCTGTTTTGAGGCTACAGGGGTAGATCTCCGTTGTCCCCGTCGAAAATCGAGAGGACCCTGCTGCATTTTGAGAAAAACCAGGAGCTTCTCCCCTGCAGGTGGGGTGAGGCCCTTGTCTGCTATGGTGTCTCAGGGGAAATTATCCTGTCCCTCTTGACCTCAAAAGGCTTTTTCACAGCCTTGCTGCGACCCAAGATGTTCCCAGAACCACAAGTCCCCACTGGAAAGGAACACCGAGGGTCACGTCAGGACAAAGAGGAGCCCTGATTTCCCCTGCTCAGCTCCAGATGAGGGTCCCTTTCCCTGCTCCGCTGGGAAAGGATTCCCAGTGCTCTCCTCGCATCCCAAGAGGAGGCTCTCGCACAAGGAGAGTCTGGAGGATCACCCGGGGTCATGCCACCATTCACCAACCCCCAAATGCCTCGTCTACTCCAGATGAACCTGACTGCAATGCACTGCCTCGACTGACACCCCGAGGATCAACTCACGCCACGCTGGCAAGTGTGACAACCCCTGGGTACCTCGAGGGCAAGTCACAGATCCCTGTGTCCACTCGACAGGGAGCCTGATACAGCTGCTACAGATCGGGGGGAAAGCGGCCGTGCACGACTCCACGCGAGATGAGGCCTAGCTCCCCTGCAGGGGCTCTAGAGGAACCCCAAAACCATGTCAGCACGGGTGAGGGAAGCTCAGGCTCTGGCCTTAGCTCCAGACGAGGACTGCGGACCTGGAGCCGACTGGGGAGGAATCCCCGAGGCCTCTGGCAACTCTCACGGAGACTGGACTCTCCTAAGGCCACAGGGGTGGGTCCCTGGAGTCCCCAAAGTAACTCGAGAGGACCCCACCACAACTCGAGAAAAACCAGGAGATTCTCACCTGCAGGCGGGATGAGGCCCTTGTCCACTGTGGTGTCTCGGGTGAAATCACCCCTTCCCTCTTGGACCTTGAAAGGCTCCTTCACACCCTTGCTGTGACCCATGAAGTTCCCCGACCCACCCGTCCCCATTCTAGAGGAACCCCAAGGGTCCTGCCGCGACTCAAGAGGAGCCCTGTTTTCCCCTGCTCAGCTCCAGATGAGGGGCCCTTTCCCTGCTCAATCGAGAAAGGATTTCTGGAGCTCCCCTCACATCCCAAGAGGAGGTGCTCGCACCAGGAGAGTCGGGAGGAACACCAGGGGTCGCGCCATCATTCGCCAATCCCAAATGCCTTGTCCACTCCAGATGAACCTGACTGCCCTGCACTGCCTTGACTGTCACCCCGAGGAACGACTCATGCCATGCTGGCACATCTAACAGTCCTGGGGTACTTGGAGGGCAAGCCACAGATCACTGTGTCCGCTCGACGGGGAGACTGACACTGCTGCTGCAGCTTGGGAGGAAAGCGGCCCTGCACATCTCCATGCAAGACAAAGCCTGAGTGTCCTGTGGAGGCTCCAGGGGAACCCCAAGTCCCATTTCAGCATGGGCGAAAAAAGCTCAGCTACGACCTCAGCTACAGACAAGGCCTGAGGACCAGGCGCCGACTGTGGAGAAATTTCCAGAGGACTCTCACAACTCTCACGGAGACTGACTTCTCCTGAAGCCACAGGTGCGGGTACCTGGGGTGCCAGGCAGAACTCTAGAGGACTCCACCACAACTCGAGAAATACCAGAAGCTTCCCTTGTTGGCTCAGAGGTTAAAGCGTAACCACCAATGCGGGAGACCTGGGTTCAATCCCTGGGTCAGAAAGAACCCTGGAGAAGGAAATGGCAACCCACTCCAGTGTTCTTGCCTAGAGAATCCCATGGAGAGGGAAGCCTGGTAGGCTACAATCTACGTGTTGCAAAGAGTCGGACAGAACTGAGAGACTTCATTTCCATTTTCTCCACTGCAGGCAGGGTGAGGCCCTTGTCTGCTGTGGCATCTTGGGGGAAATCACCCCTTCCCTCTTGGACCTCGAAAGGCTCCTTCACACCCTTGCTGTGACCCAAGAAGTTCCCTGACCCACCCGTCCCCACTCGAGAGGAACCCCGAGGTTCCTGCCATGACTCAAGAGAAGCCCTGTTTTCCCCTGCTCAGCTCCAGATGAGGGCCCCTTTCCCTGCACCGTTGGAAAAGGATTACCGGTGCTCCCCTTGTATCCCAAGAGGAGGCGTTTGCACCAGGAGAAATGGGCAAAGCACCAGGGATCGTGCCACCATTCCCCAACCCCCAAATGCCTCGTCCACTCCAGATGATCCTGACTGCCCTGCACTGCCTCGACTGTCACCCTGAGGATTGACTCACGCCATGCTGGCCCATGTGACAACTCTGGGATACCTTGAGGGTAAGCCACAGATCCCTGTGTCTGCTCGACAGGGAGCTTGACTGCTGCTGCAGCTCTTTAGGAATGTGGCCGTGCATGACTCCACATGAGACGAGGCATGATTCCCCTGTGGGGGCTCCAGGGGTACCACAAGACCCATGTCATCACGGGCGAGGGAAGCTCAGGCTTCTGCCTCACCTCCAGACGAGGACTGAGGACGCAGCACGGACTGGGGAGGAATCTCCAGACGTCCCTGCAACTTGCACGGAGACCGGCCTCTCCTGAACCACAGGGGAGAGTCCCTGGGTTCCCCCTCGTAACTCGAGAGGACACCGCCGCAACTGGAGAGAAACAAGGAGCTTCTCCCCTGCAGTCAGGGTCAGGCTCTTGTCCGCTGCGGAGTCGTGGGGGAAATCACTACTTCCCTCTTGGACCGCTAATGGCTCCTTCACACCCTTGCTGTGACCCACGAAATTCCCTGACCCACCCGTCCCCACTCGAGAAGAACCCCGAGGGCCCTGCCACAACTCAAGAGGAGCCCTGTTTTCCCCTGCTCAACTCCAGATGAGGGTTCATTTCCCTGCTCTGTCGGAAAAGGTTTCCCAGCGCTCCCATTGCATCCCAAGAGGAGGCGCTCGCACCAGGAGAGTTGGGAGGAACACCAGGGGTCGTGCCACCATTCCCAAAGACCTCCATATGCTTTGTCCACTTCAGATGATCCTGACTGTCCTGCACTGCTACAACTTTCACCCCGAGGATTGATTTCCGATACACTGGCACGTGTGACAGCTGTGGGGTACCTCAAGGCAAGCCAGAAATCCCTGTATCCGCTCGACGAGGAGACTGACACTGCTCCTGCAGCTCGGGAGTAAAGCGACTTGCACGTCTCCACGCAAAATGAAGCCCGACTCCCCGGTGGGGGCTCTAGGGGAACCCCAAGACCCATGTCAGCACAGGTGAGGAAAGCTCAACTGTGGCATCAGAGGACCCGACGCCGACTGGGGAGGAATCCCCAGAGTCCACTGCAACTCGCACGGAGAGTGACCTCTCCTGAGGCCAAAGGGGGGGTCCCTGGCGTCCCCGTCATAACTAGAGAGGACCATGCCGCAATTGGAGAAAAACAAGGAGCTTCTCCTCTGCAGGTGGGGTGAGGCCCTTGTCCTCTGCAGCGTCTCAGGTGAAATCACCCCTTCCCTCTTGGACCTAGAAAGGCTCTTTCACACTCTTGTTGTGACCCAAGAAGTTCCCCGCCCCACCCGTCCCCACTCGACAGGATGCTCGAGGGTCTCCCCGCAAATCAAGATGAGCCCTGTTGTACCCTGCTCAGGTCCAGATGTGGGTCCCATTTCCTGCTCCGCCTTGAACGGGTTCCCGGCGCTCCCCTTGCATCCCAAGAAGAGGCGCTCACACCAGGAATGTTGGGAGGAACGTCAGGGGTCGTGCCACCATTCCCCAAAACCTCCAAATGCCTCTTCCACTCCAGATGAAACTGACTGCCCTGCACTGCCTTGACTGTCACCCCGAGGATCGACCGCCAACACACTGGCACGTGTAACAGCCCTGGGGTACCTCTAGTGGAAGCCACAGAACTCTGTGTCTGCTCGATGGGAAGCCTGACTGATGCTGCAGCTGGATAGGAAGGCGGCTGTGCTCGTCTCCAGGTGAGACGAGGCCTGACTCCCCTGTGGGGAGTCGAGGGAAACCCCACGACCTAAATCAGCACGGGCGAGGAAAGCTTAGGCTCCAGCCTCAGCACCAGACGAAGACCGAGTACCCGGGGATGACTGGGGAGGAATCCCCAGAGGCCTCTCGTAACTCACACGGAGACTGGCCTCTCCTGAGGCCACAGGGGCGGGTTCATGGGCTCCCCGTCATAACTTGAGAGGACCCCGCCGCATCTCGAGAAAAACCAGAAGCTAATCACTGGCAGGTGGGGTAAGACTCTTGTCCACTGTGGCGTCTCAGGGGAAGTCACCCCTTCCCTTTTGGACCTCGAAAAGCTTCTTCAACCATGGCTGTGATCCAAGAAGTTCCCTGCCCCACCCGTCCCCACACGAGAGGGATCCTGAGGGTCCCACCACAACTCAAGAGGAGCTCCGTTTTAACTTACTCAGCTCCAGATGAGGGTCCGTTTCCCTGCTCCATCAAGAAAGGTTTCCAGATGCTCCCTTAGCATACCAAGAGGAGACGCTAACACCCAGAGAGACAGGAGGAGCATCAGGGGTCGGGCCACCATTCCCCAAGACACGCAAGTGCCTCATCCACTCTAGATGAACCTGATTGCCTGGCACAGCTTCGACTGTCACCCCGAGGCTCGACTCCTGACACACTGGCACATGTGACAGCCCTAGGGTACCTCGATGGCAAGCCACAGATCCCTGTGTCCGCTCGACGGGGAGCTTGACACTGCTGCTGCAGCTGGTAGGAAAGTGGCTGTGCACGTCTCCAGGTGAGACGAGGCCAGACTCCCCTGTGGAAGCTCCAGAAGAACCCCAAGACCTATGTAAGCATGGGCGAGGAGAGCTCAGGCTATGAGCTCAGCACCAGATGAGGGCTGTGGACCCGGCGATGACTAGGGAGAAATCCACAGAGTCGCCTGGCAGCTCGCTCGGAGACTGGCCTCTCCTGAGGCCACAGAGGCGAGTCCCTGGGGTCCCCGACATAAGTCGAGTGGACCCTGCCGCAACTCGAGAGAAACCAGAAGCTTCTCCCATGCAGGCGGTGTGAGGCCCA